>PISX010009801.1:0-73802 GCA_004024625.1 Mellivora capensis | reverse complement strand
CGAAGACAGGGCAGAGCCCCCAGAGAGAAGTCAGGGTCCCTTACAGTCATGGGACACTAGCTGACCCATCTTTCTAAAACCAGCTGATGTTAGAGAGAGAAAACGGGAAAGGTGACTATGGTATCCCAAGAGTTTGGGAGGAAGGGTTGGCGGACCAGACCTAAAGTCTGGGGTCCTGTTGCCACCAACCTGCCAGCTGACCTTGAGCAAGACATCTCCTCTAAGTCCCCAGGTCTTCCTATGTGGTGGAAGTAATGGCATCCACCTTGCGGGACTGTCCTGCAGATCAGAGGAAATCAACTCTGAGAAGGAGCTCCACACCCTGAGAGGGACCTTCTGAAAGCAGACCTTCTGTTACTGAGACCCTTAGAGAGGCATGACCTCCTCATCGGTTCTGCGGCTCTAAAAAAAGCCCCTCGTCCATCTGTTGTTCCAAGAAATCTCACATTCACATTGTCTCTGGGGCTTAAATTCCTGGTCTCCCCAGGAACCTGTCCCCAAGGCTCCTGAGCATCTCCCATTAAGAGACAGAAGTCCTCCCCATCGGCTGGGCTGCAGCCCTCCAGCACCCACACCCCAGTATGGGTGAGCTGCTCCTCCCCTACTCCAGCTCCCTGTGTTCTGGCGGCACCCCGTGGGCCACCCTCCCCCCCAGAAGGCTCCCACTTCACCCCACCCAGGGAGCAGATCGGCTCTGTATTTATTGGGATCCCCGCTAGACTGAAAAGCTGAAGGCTGGACTGTTCGTATCTGCACCCTCATGCGGGCACTGGTGCACAGGAAATGGCCCACGGGCTTTGTTAAGTCCGCTGATGAATGAATGAGTGAATGAGGTCAAGCCCAGAGGGTTGGCACCCTGTGAGTCCAGCCCCTGCTGGCCCGCTGACTCTGACTCCGAGGCCTCACAGTGGCCATTCCACATCAGCCTCAGTGAGTCCAGTTGGAGACTCTGAGAGGGGCAACCACTTACACATGGTCACACCACTACAAGGGGGCAGAGCAAGACAGCAAGGCCTCAGGGGCTGCCTGAGCTGTGTCTGATTAGTACCCCCTGGAGGGCACTGGAAGCTTCTAAGTCACAGAACTTCCTTGGGATGATATAGAGAGCAGTAGAGCCCAGATCTGTGGGTGTCCCAAAGCAGGACCTTTTAAAATTAAAGACAGATAGTTAAGGAGATAGATAGATCGATCGATCATAGGTAGATGATTGACAGTTAGATTAGATAGACAGACAGACAGAAGAATCAACAGAGTTGCCAGCTTTTGGCCAAAGCTTTAAAACAAAACCCTAGTACCACGTACGATCTCTCTCCTTTCATAAAATAAAGGAGTTTGTGGACCAAATTCTAAGTCAGGCATGGATTGTCTCAGAATGAAGGCTTGTCCTTTAAAATGAAGACATCTAGCCTCCGGGAAGGAGGTTTTTCAACCTGTTTACTGTCCCTCATATTGCGGGTGCCCTGAGGAGGCTTCGTCCCACTTGCCGTGTCCCCGGACCATCCCTGGGGACACACAGACATGCAGCTCTGGCCAGACCGACAGAGTGAATCTCCAGCACCTGTTGGCCATTTTCTTGTTCAGGATGTACCCATTCCAGGGGTTGGGGTTAAAGGTAGAGGTTTCCCCTCTGAAATCGAAATAGAGGTGGGGCTGGGTCAGCTGAGCTGCCGGCTGGCCTCCTAGTTCTGAATGTCCTGCCAACCTGTGTGTCCACCCGCTGGTGGTGTGACCTCAGGCACATTATTTGCCCATCTCAGCCCACTAAGATTCCTTATCTGGAACAACAAAGGGAAGGGCCCCTCAGGCTGCCGGGAGATAACGTGCGTGGGGTTCTGTCTCTGAGCACCCCACCACTGTAGAAAATAGCCTCCACACAAACCCCTCCTGGGGGGCTCGCTGGCCGCCCCACCCCACGGCTGTGCATGCCCCCCAGGCAGCCATCACACACTTCACCCCAAAGCCACATCTGGCCTCTGGTGGAATGAGGCAGCCCAGGAAAGCTGGGCTTCAGGAAAAACGAGAAGGTTCTCCACAGGATTTCATCTCTAACTTCCAAGGACCAGGGCCAGTGCAATCCTGCCCTGTTCTTGGCCAGGAAAGCTATGCAAAGAACGCTTTGGTGATGAAGTCCTGCCTTCCATAGCTCTGCAGCTTCATGAGAAGAGGTTCCCATCCAATCACCAGAGAAGCAATTGGGGAAAGTGACTTGGGGATGACACTTAACAACTTTGCAAGGCAGGTTCCATCAGCCCTAGTTTACAGATAACAAAGATGCCTCTAAATGATGAGGTGACTTGCCCAGAAAAATAGTACCTGGAAGATAGAATTCATCCCCAAGTCTATATGACCTCATTAACTCTATACCAGTAACTACTTGTCCCTGCCCTTCTTGTGTGCTGACAGATGGACGGATGGATGGATGGATGGATGGACGGACGAATGGATGGACAGATGGACAGACGGGAGGACAGAAAGACAATCTATAGATAGATAGATAGATAGATAGATAGATAGATAACAGAGCATTCTTGTTGCCTTTAAGCCAAATCTGGGAGAAATCAGATGCTTGCCGGCTGAGTGCTGGAATTTATACTTGTGTCACAGCCATCCCAAGGCAGCAACAGAAATAAAGCAGGAGATGGGTGGTGGTTCGGACAGAGTATCCTGTCTTTTGTCCTTTACAGACTCGCACTTAGTTTCAGGATTTGGAAAATGTACTATTTTAATCCTTTTCTGATTTGACCTCTTCTATTTCCCACAGCCACATAGAACCCCACTGAGATCTGTCTTTTCTATCCTCCAACTTCAGCCTTAGCTTACCCTCTGTCTTTCTGAAATTGGTAAGGAGCGAGAGAGAATTAAAGAAGACAGAGAAAGGAAGTGCAGACAGCAGGGAGGAAGGAAGGACTTCATGACAATCTCTTGGCCACGTGCTACTCAGCAGGGTGTGCCCCTCCACCTCCCCTTCTCGGGCACAGCCCCTGGTCCTGTCTACTGAAGACCCCCACATGTGCCTTGCAACTTCTCCTTGGGGTCCCCCCACATGTCATCTGTTTCCCCATCCCTATTAGTGACCCTTTCCTTCTCTGCCCATGGAGTCCCCAGCCATTCCCGGCTGAATTAAACCCCAGCTAGAAGGGGTGTTGCTGTCCCATGAGCTCCAAGAGCCCCTGTCATCTGTCCCAATCCTACAGCATTGACCGGGGCTGTCTGGGGCACCAGGCATGGCAATGCAACAAGGCAGATGTTCAATAAATGTTTGTCGATGCTGCCACAGATGGTAACAGACAAAGATTTGAGGTTGAAAAATGGGCTAACAGTGCCTGAATTGTCCAAGTGGGAACATTGAACTCTAGCTCATAAATTATAAAGGGAGGAAGAGGAGACTGATTCAAGTTGGGTTCTCCATGACACAGTCATGGTCCTGACCACACACAGCCCCATTTTACATTGTCCCCATTTCACAGATGCAGAAACTGAGGCCCAGTAACTTGATGACAGTTTTGGGACCAGCAGGCAACGGAGGAGGACCAGGCGCAGGTCTGCTCTGCCCTCCCACCTTCCCTGTTTCAATAGCTCCCCGCAGAGCCAAGATGCTAGTCCGGTTGGTCCACTCTGAGACCCAGCTGGAATTCCCTGGTACACATCTTCAACCAACTTCTGTAACGTTTAAGTTCATGTCTCAGTAAGCAGCTATGGCAACTGCATATTACATCAACCATCACACAATATTACTTGCTGCCATATTTTCCTAACATGATTTTGACAGGAAGAAATTTCCATGAATGATGCGACTCAGAGTTTTGGGAGCCACGGGAGAGCTCCGAGCCTCCTTCGCATCTGACCCCTTTGTTATCAGCGTGCACCATTTATTCTTCCTCTCACTCACTCACCGTGGATTTATCAAGCATCTGTCTGTGCCGGGTGTCACGCTAGCTGTCCTGCCAGGGATACAAGGGTGGGTAGATTCCGCCCACTGCAAAGGATTCCATATGTGGTTGGATCAATGACCACTAGACAAAAAGTTTGAATATAACATGACAGGTGTGGGGAGAGAGGGGTAAATCAGGGAAGCCTGGAGGCCACAGAGCCCTAGGTTTGACACCTGTGACCTTGAAGGTTTGTGGCCTCAGACAAATCCCTCTCTGTGGGCCTCAGTTTTCCCATGCATAAAATGGGGAAGAGGACTCCCTTTGCAAGGCCTAAGGAGAGCCCCACAAGACAAAGTACAGAAGCTGCAAACACTCTGGAGAGGCTCCACGGAGGAGGCCACAATGGCTGGAGGGTGGGGGATGGCTACTCACTAGTCCACCAGCCTACCAATTCTGTCTACTCACAGCAATGCATTGCACAAGGGGCAAATATCCGTGCAAGAATGGAGTCCATAGAGCCAGGTGCAGAAGGGGCTGGGATGGTCCAAGTTAAGGGGGCAGGAGTAGGTGGAGGGCATAATGGAGAATTAACATAATGATAACAGTAAGAACTATCAGACAATAGCTCTCCACTCTTAAGCTGACGCTGTGCTGAGTGCTTTCTGTGTATCACATCTCTTGGACTGACCAACCACCCAGGAGATAGGTTCTGTTCCAAATCCCATTACACAGATGTGGAAACTGAGACACTGAGAGCTGCAGAGTCAGGAGGCGGCACATGCGTTGGACGCCAGGACAAGGGAGTGACTGGGTTCCACAACTCCTCATGTGCCCACGGGCTTTGCTGCTTTAACATCTTAAGACAATAATTTCATCACAGCCCAAAAAAGGGGGAGGGGGCATTCACATTGCAACGTAAGATTTGTTCTTGATCTCCTGAGCTAGATTATGCACATGGAGTCCTGCTTTCACACCTTTTTGACATTTGTGCTGCTTAATTAAGGAAGAGACTGGCTGCCACAGCAGACTTCTTATTTGTTCTACAGCAGCAGAAGTGGCAGAAAAAGGTCCTTGAAAGGCACAGCCATAGTCCCAAGGGCTCAAAGAGGGGTTCAAAACAGGAGCTTTGCTGCTGGAGGCCAGCTCCCCTTCAGGGGACCATGCACCAGGCTGCAGGGCCCCATGGCTCATCCAGCCCAGAGCCCAACCCTAGGGCCAGGGGCAGAGGAAGAGGGCAGGTCTCGAGTCTGGGAAACCTGGTGCAAGAGCTGTGAACGGTGCCCATGAGTTAAGAGCTCTTCCCGCGGCGCTTGCTGTGCTAAGAAAGCCCTCGGGGAGCATTGTCTCCTGGAAGCCACTCGGCTGCTCTAAGCAGTGGGCACCACTCTTGTTCACCCCATTGAAAGACAGAGACCCTGCAACTGTGGCTAAGCAGTCATGCCAAGACCTCATAGTTAACAAAGGATAGAGCCAAGCTGCAGACCCGAAGGTCCTTCTCAGAGCCTCTCCCCTTAACCGCTGCTCTGCGCAGGCGTGGCCTCATCCCAGCTGTGCACCTGTGGGCAGGCCATTCATCCCCTCTCTGCCTCATGGCCTACATCTTGCAAGTGGGGATGATAAGGGACGCCTTTTAAGTTGCTGGGACATGCCAGGACATCTTCGCTATAATGCACTTCTCTTGGTTCCTGGAATGAGGTCAGGTTTCCATCAACCCGAGCTGGGTTTCTGTTGGAAAGGGGCTGTCTGGGGCCACCATATGAAGCTTCACTGATTGGGGGCGGGGAGGGGCTCACACAGCAAAAACTTATTCTGGTTCTAGAGCCTGGACCTCAGGGATCAAGGGGAAGCCAGGACTGGTTTCTTCTGAAGCCTCTCTCCTTGGTTTACAGCTGGCTACCTTCTCCTCCTCTCCAAGGACACCGGCCAGACAGATTAAGGCCTGCCCCATAGGAATCCCCCACTAAGGGCCCTGTCTCCAAACACAGCCCCATTCTTGAGATAATAGGGGTGCACCCCAGCATCTGAATTTTGTGGGGACGAAATACGGTCCACAACACTGGGAAAGCTGGACAATCTCTCTTTCAGCATGATTTTTTCATTCTTAATTCTTTTGTGTTGGCTTAGATGGGCCCACACCCTCTTTCTACTCAATAGTGACTATGGAAAGTGAACAGGGATTCTGCCACGAGGTACAGGGACAGAGCTGAGTCTCCCTCCGTCCCCGCCCTCGAGGAGCTAGTGTTGTCCCCAGTGACTGAGATGCGTACTCTGACTGGTCGTTCGAAACCTTTGTAGCAGTCAACTGTCCCAGCTCTCCCAGCTCCCCCAAAGGGAAAGGTTTCAGCACTGTCCTTGTTCCTCAGCCATAGAGCTGAATGCCCAACAGCTGATGACTGGCCCCAGACCACAGTGACCATGTATTGAATCCCAGAGCTCTGATCGCCATTCCAGGGCAGTTCCCAGACTGAGATGTTCATTCTGCAGTCACACATTCCAGTCAACTGGTCAGCGAGGGCTTATTGAGCTTCTACTCTGTGCCAAGCTTCTGTGGATTTTACACAAAAGCAGACGGTGACGGGATGCAGAGGAAAGGACACGCCAAAGAATCAGATATTGTACAGAGAAACAGGACCTTGTGATTAGAGGGAGAATGCCTTGAGACAGCATGACCTGAGCAGGTCTCTCAGAAGAGGTGACCTCTAAGGGAAGACCAAAGGAGGCAAAGAAGACAGTGCAAAGGCCCTGGAGTATCTTTGCATGAGCTGACGCTGACAGGGAGGGGGGGACCAACTCACACATGACCTTGTAAAATACTATTCTAAATATTATAGAAGTAAAAATAAGCGGGACTTGCACTAAGAGATTGAGAACTCTTTGTGCAGTTACAATCGGTACTCTTTCTGATGTTCACTTTAATCTGTGGTAGGAAACGGGAGTGCGCATAAATGGTATTTAAAGCCTAGACTCTCTGAATCCACAGCCTGCTTCTTCTTTGCGGGGAGCACGAGGGGGGCTGCTGGAACATAAGGGGTCCCAGTGGAAGCCTCATTGGGTCAAAGCAAGGACAATCTACTATTAGAGCTGCATCTGAGGGGGACCCAGGGGGACCTTGGCTTCCCAGCACCCCCCGGGGTGCAGATCAGGTTTGGACTTCACCGGGAGGCGGTGGGGCCCCTTGGCTGCGATTGGGGCTGGACAAGGCAGAGCTGAGAGCGGCGGAGGAGCCGAAGTGTGGGAACCCGGTGCCCTCCGGGCCGGCGTCTGCGAGAGCTAGAAGGAGAGAAATGGGAGCGGCAGTCCCGTCTCGCGGTGCCTGCTGACAACACGAGGCACATCACGCCACCGTAAAACAGCGGGACTCATTTCTGAGTCCTAATTGACGAACAGCTGTGCTGTAATAGACTATGCCGCCTAGTTCGCTGGTCTCTCCTCAGGCCACCCCCGAAATGAAGGCTCCCCAGGGAACCAGGAAAAACAAGGTTTGCCTCTGTGCATGTTGCGGGGGTGGAAGTGTAAAACTGTTAATAAATTAATAAACGGTAAGTGAGTGACTCAACCAAATGGGTTTTAGATCACTGGCTTTTTCCCTTATTATTGGCCACCCCATGATCGTTGCCACAAAGAACGTCAGCAGGTCCCCTTAAAGAGCCAAGAGGTGACAAAAGCTGGAAGCAGTGAGCAGCCAGTGCTGACCCTGTGTCATGATGTGGCCTCGGTGGCGTCACCCCCCCACACCTGAGGGTTAGAGAGATCAAGGATTGTAATCTCCATTCCACAGTAGATATTTTATTTGCTGCATAGATGCTCTGCACAGGAAATGTGCTGGGGATCCTGGGGAGAACCAGATATTCCTGGTTCCTGCCCTCAAGGGCCTCAGAGTCCAGTAGAGGGCTTGGCAAACCATGGCCCACGGACCCCATCTGGGTTCCCGTTACTTGGATATAGCCCATGAGCCAAGAATGGTTCCATGTTTTTTAATGGTTGAAAAAAAAATCAAAAGAACAGGATCTTATGATTCATAAAAATTATATGAAGTTCACATTTCAGTCACTGCCAGAAAGTTTCGTTGGTGCATGGCCACGCCCACTCGTCCAGGTCTTGTTGGTTGCTTCCACGCTGCGAGGACATGGTTGAACAGTTGGGGCAGAGGCCATAATAGCCCACAAAGCCTACAGTATTTACCCTCTGGCCTTTACAGATGAAGTTGGCCAACACCTGCTGTTGGGGAAATTGTGATTCCAGGAGGGAAGTGGGAGGCAGCCTGCGTTTACTGAGTGTGGGGCATCTCACAAGCATGGATTCATTGGACTATCACTGCCGGGCAATGGGGTTGATGGTTCTTTCCCCACTTTATGAAGGAGGAGACCAATATTCAGAAAAAAAACATATGGGATGGTTAGTTTTACATGTTAATTTTATGGCTTGGCCATTGTACCCAGAGATCTGGCCCACTACCAGTCTAGCTGTTGCTGTGAAGGTGTTTTTTTAGATGGGATTAGTACTTAAGTCAGTAGACTTTGAGTGAAGCAGAATTATCCTTCATGATGTGGGTGGGCCGCATCTAATCAGTTAAGGCCTTAAGAGCTAAAAGACTGAGCTCCCCTGAGAAATAAGGAATTCTGCCAGCAGATGGCCCTCAGACTTGAACTGCAACATGATTTCTTCCCTGGGCTTGCAGCCTGCTAGCCTACCTCGTATATGTATGGTATAGGTATATGGTATAAGTATATGTGTATATATATATAAATATATATGTATATAGGTATGTATAAGTATATAGGCATATCGTATAGGTATATATGTTGGTTCGTCCTACTGTTTCTGTTTCTCTGGAGAACCCTGACTAACTTAGATTTTGGTAAATAGGAGCTGGGAATTGGAGGCAAGTCCATCAGTGAAGCCACAGCCAGAATAGAGTTTCTTGTTTCCTGATCCAGAGCACTTCTGATCCCAGACTGGTCTTAAGCAGGTCTGACAATGGTTGAGTTATGCCACCTGTAAGACATGGGGATCATTAAAGCAGAGCCATCATGGTGATGTCATAAGGATTTAATGAAATGGGTCAAATAATGATCCACCAAAAGCCCTCAATGAATGTCAGCGAGCATGGTCATTAACATCACTAACTCTGGACCCCAGTCTTCCCCAGTGGCAAGGGCCAATCAAGTCCGCACCTCCAATGGCCACCAAGCGCTCTCCCAGACAGCATCTCGCTTCTCCAAGTCCCAGGATCCAAGTCCCAGGCAACCTTTCATCTATGTGGGTCTGAGCCTTGAACACACACATCCTTTGCTCCGAAAACCCACGTTCCATGTATAAAAGTGTAAGAAATAGTTAAGGGAGGGGGGTCGGAAGAGGGGGGTGGGGTAATGGACATTGGGGAGGGTATGTGCTATGGTTAGTGCTGTGAAGTGTGTAAACCTGGCGATTCACAGACATGTACCCCTGGGGATAAAAATACTTTATATGTTTATAAAAAATTAAAAAACTAAAAAAAAAAAAAAAGAAATAGTTAAATGTTTTCTATTGTTGTATCAGTGAACCAGTTCTGAGATTGCCGACTCAATTCAATCAAAATTAGTGACAAGAGAGCAATTTCCCGTTCCGTTCAGCATGGAGAGCTTTCTGTTTTGCTTTGTTTTTATTGGAGGTGATTCACTGTATCTTTCCTGGAGGTAAGCTGAGGAGCCCCGGCTGCTGCGTGTCTCCTTTTGTCTAGATAAGTGTTATCCGGTAAAATGAACACAATAAGACTATGTTTACCTTAATGCTGTTTAAAAATCACATCGCAATAAGAGATCAATAGCTCTCCACAACAATTTACCAAAGACTGGGCTGGGGAAGAGAAATTCAAATTGTATTGATTTTTTTCCTTGAGTGTGTGTGTGCGTGCGACAATAGTAGTCCATGAACAGGAGTGTTGACAATATGGCACATGAGCACTGAATCTAAAACACAAGGCAAAAAGAGATAGGAGGAAGAGTGCTTGAAGTATTGTGGCTGTCACCCACTGTGCTGGGAACTGGTAGAAATTCAAGAAGGACAGAGGTAAGGCATGATACTTTCACATACTTCCCATTTCTCTCCAGGTCACGGTGTTGGAGCATGTGGGTCTGGAAAAGGATGGAAAGTGGAGACCCATAGCCAGCCATAGGGCTCCTACGGTTGTGTGAACGGCAAAGAAGTTGGGTCTCTGAAAGCATCTCACTCATTTTGGACCCTAGCACACAACAGGTGCTCAGAAAATATCTATTGAATAACTAGACTGAACCACAACAGGAAGAAAGAAAGGAAGGAAGGAAGGGAGAGAGGGAGGGAGGAGGGAAGGAAGGAAGGACAGACGAAGGCAGGCAGGCAGCTGAGAAATCAGATAGATGCAAGCTGGGCTCTGATCCGTGTTCACTCTTGACCTGGGGCATGCTGCTTCACCTCTGTGACCACATCAATACCAGTTTTGCGAGAAATAAGCAGAACCATCACATACACACCTTCTGGTATGTAGGAGATACCCAAGTAATGACAAGACCGAGTTGAGACTGGATCGTGCTCCTTCTGCTACAAACACTGGAGTCTAAATTCCCTGGAAGGAACATGTTCTTGCACTTGGCTAGTGAACAGGGTCCCCCAGGAGCATCAGGACTGCCCCCCTCTGTGGCCACAGCCAGCAAAACTAGAGGCGGGAGCTGTGTGTTTGCCTTCCTGGTAACCCTGTGTTCCCGCTCCGGCCACTTGGAAATATGATTTTGGAAGAAGGAGAATCTTTTAAAAGGGGGGAGGGGAGGAATGTAAGTGGAGAAATTATTGGAACTGGAGAGGGGTTTTAATGGCAACGTTGACATCCTGCAATTTCACACATTAAAACATATTTTTAAAGAAACGACTACAGGGCTGATTGTATAAGGGCAAAGCTTTCCACTCTTCAGACTATTAATAAGGGCTTCCCATAGAGAAGACAAATACATGCTTGATGCATTTTTAATCCTTTGCCAATACATTTGACTAAAGCTGTTTGCTGTTTCAATGACAGGATTTAACTTGCCCTTCTGTATTCAACGTTCCTGATTATTAATGACATTTAGGAAACACACAAGCTATAAAGTTACATTCTGGTCGAATTGCAGCATCTCCTCCACACCCTGGAGAAGGGATGCACACACCTCCAGATGCAGGAGCCTGCTTCTGAAGGAACCTGCACTCTGGACGGGGCCAGGGGACTCCCTGACACCGTGCTGCCCCCACCTCTCAGCAGGGAGCCCTTTCAAGGTCCTCACTGAGCAGCTGCTCCTGAGGCTCCCTCTCCCTTGGTTGCTTTTCCAGGTGCTGTAACCTTGACCATCATTTCCATGAGAACAACCCCACACTGCCTGCCCAGTGATAGGATCTCAACAACATGAAACCAGATTCACGGAGGGCATTAGATTTCTCAGGAACCCCTCCCCATTCAAATGCCAAATAACGAGTCTTCCGAGAAGAAGCGGCAGCCAGGAACCTGAATAATTTCAGAATAGGGGGTCAAGGGATGAAGAGAGAGCACTTGGAACGCAAGCAGAGGGAAAATTCCTTACCCGGACACAGCTGATTATTTTGTGCTTTCTTTACTCTTATTTAAAAGAAATTAATGCTCAGGTTGAAATGAAATTGCATATGCTGATACCCTCCAGGCCACCGCCTTTATTCAGCTTGGTGAGGACACGTTAACAAGAGTACTAACCAGGCAAATACACCAGGACATGGTCAAGAACCCACGCAGGTGAAAATCGGGGGGTTGGGGGGAGGACACTTTGCTTTGGTGTTGAACTGTTCCTTTCCTGGGTGGCGGGGACAGGTGGGATGCTCAGGGACTTGGAGGGAGCAGACAGGCCTGCAGGTAACAACAAGAAAGGACCCTTCTTTTCTGAGCTGACTTTATAGACAGAACCCGAAGAGAAACCCCCTTTTCCATCTGCAAAGCGTTATTCACACAAAAGCCTTTCAGCCTCCCTGTATTATATGCTCAGCTCTGACCCCCTATTGTAATGAAAAGCAGATCCCCCTATGAATCACAGAAAATCAATACCGCATTTTACTAAGTTTGTGTTAATTTTACACCTTTCAGCCTCCGGATGGGAATTATTGCCTCAGAGATGAGAAATCCTCTTCTGCCCCACTCCGCAGTTGTCTGAGTTTCGGGTTTGGAAAACCCTATCACTATTTAAAAGGGGGGGGGAGACCATGATGAAGAAGAAGAAAGAAGGGGTGTTGGGGGGTGCAGTTTGAGAGATTTTAATAGCTAATAATAGGAGAGAGCATAAAAGCACAGATCCAATTTAAGCGAAAGAGTCCCTATGTAAGCATTGCTTGTCAGTCTTGGGGTTACTGTATGGGGGCCAGCTCCTGAGCCTGGCAGCCCAGAAATATAAAGTCCAGATTTAATTCTGATACAGAGAAATACAATTTCAAAACCGGACGTCTTATCATCGGCATGTCCCACTGGAGAACTCATTTCCCTAGCAAAAGGCTGTCAATGCCATTATGTTGTACAAGGAAGCAATTTACCACTACAGCTAAACAGGGCTACCAGGACTGTGGGAACTTAAGCATTTGAAGTTATCGCTCCGAAAAAAAAAAAAAAAATAGCATTTCAAATGTCAGTGAAATGGGAAGGAATAATTGAAAAGTATCAATCAGAGAAGAACGGGGTTTTGAAGGCTGAGACCGCAGCCTGCCTGCCCGGCTTTGCTCCTTCTCCTTTCTTTCTTGCCCTTCCCCTACATGCTTGCCTTGCAGACCAGCCCCTCCCCATTCCCTTCCCTCTCACGCCCCCCCAAAAAACATCCATCCATCCTCCTCAGCCAAGTTCAAATTCAACTCAGGGCAAGGAAAGATCACTGCTTAGTCTTCGTTCTGTGTCAGACATGAATTGCGACCTGAAGACTTCCCCAGGCTGACAGGTCCTGATGTAAATATGCTCCCTGACCAGGGTCCTGAACCACCACTAGGCTCAAGGTCTACAGGAGGCATAACCCTCCGGGTCCTGGGAACTCACCCACCATGTCCACAAAGCACAGCATGCTGGCCTGAGTCCAGTGATTCCTTATGGCAACTGAGAATATTTCAATACAGCACAGGGTCTGAAGACCATGGAAATGGGTTTCTATCCTGGACCCCGCACTGATTTATCCTGCTTCACCCTGATGAGGTCATTTCCCCTCTACTCAATTTCCTTGTCAGCACAATGAGGATAATGATGTTGCTGGAGGGGTAAGACAGCATCCAGAGAGCAGCTAGAATCCCCCCCAGCCTGGAGAAACAATCAGTGTTACTATCCTTATTCCACTGCAAGAATAACATCAGACTTTGTACCTTCTGAAAGGTCCTGTGTGAGCAGTGGATTCACCTCTGGGAGCTCATTGCCACCTGACTCCCTTTTGTACTTCCAACACTCCGAGCCCATCCCCACCAAAGGACCTTTTCACTTGCTCTTCTTCCTTCTAGAATGCTTTTCCCATTGACCTTCACACAGCTGGGTCCTCTTTTTGTTCTCAGCCACGTGTCATTTCCTTTCCCTGACCAACCTTCTTGAGATGGTACCAGCAGCCAGTCATGGCTCTCTTATTACTAGGCTTTGTTTTCTTTATGACACTTGGATATGACACTTGTCTCCCAGACTAAAATACAATATATATGAGAGATAGAGGTACATATATGAAACAGAGAGAGAGAGAGATTTATTTGAAGAATTTGGCTCATGTTCTGACAAATCCAAACTCTGCAGGCTGGAAATTCAGGTAAGAGTTGATGTTAGGATTGGCAGGGCAGGCCAAAAGACGAGAAACTCAGGTGGGGTTTCTATGTTGCAATCTTGAGGTAGAATTGCTTCTTTTTCAGGAAACCTCAGTCTTTGCTCTTAAAGCCTTCAACTAAGGCCCACCACATTAACATGAACTCAAAGGCTACTGACTGAAGGGTTAATCTCATCTAAAAAACACCTTCACAGCAACATCTAGATGGGTGTTCGGCTAAACAGCCGGTCCTGTAACCTAGCCAGACTGACACAGAAAATGAAACATCACACATAACTAGGTTAACGAATTAGAAAATACTCTAGGAATCTCTATCCGTTACACAGCTCTAGGTTGGAAATCTAGTTGGTTGGAAATCACAGAAGTTAGGCAGAAAACCCAGGGGACACATACAAAGGGACAGCGCGGTGCTTCCCCAACAGGTCTCTGCTCCGCGGGTGGTGGGCGGGGGCCGGGGCAGGCCTGGGGCATCTACGTGCGACGGGTAGGCCTGGCCGCCAGGGCTCAGCTATCTTCCTCGTCCAGGGACTCCGAGTCCATCCGCCCCCTCTCGCACTCCTGCCGCTCCTTCCCAGGCACATCCAGCTCCGGGCTCTCCCGTGCGCTGTCGCTGTGTAATGGCTCTTCGGAGGAGCCACACCCCGGCCCCTCCTCGGAGAATACAGACTTTCTAGGTCTGCAAACCCAACTCCGCATAGTATCTCTTGATGCTGTGTGAGATGTTAAAGCACCCGATTTTGTGTTCTGCACCCTGGGTTTTCCAGAACTCCACCGCACGCACTGAGTCTTGAGAGGCGTCCCCACTCTGTCCTGTAGCTAGTGAGCTGCTTGCCATGTTCTCCCAGTTACATCCCACTCTGGGTTCATTTGTCTCCAGAACCCAGAGACACTCCCCCTCCAATCAGCATCATCCAACCTGCTTCCACTCACAGCCTCTGGAGCCCAGGGGTAAGGGAGCTGCAGGAGCCCTCCTGCATTTGAGAGTCAAGGGAATCCAACCTCCTTTCACGTTCAGATGCCATGTTGTCTTCAGAGTTCTTCACTTTCCTTCACTTGCTCAGAGACTCCTCAGCTGTCCCTTGAATCTTCCAAGGTCCCTGCAGCAAAGCCCTGAGTTGTCTCTTTGTTACATTTAAAATACTCCTCCCACAAGAGATGTTGACAAAGCCGTACCTAGACATAAGTAGCAGTGAGTGTGGGGACATTCACCCAGCTCTGAACCTGCTCTGTTTCTCTTGGTGTCTCTCACTTGGTTCAAGGTCCAGATAAACAAACTGTTCTCAGAAACAGGTCTGTCAAGGACACCCCCAGCTCCCAGTCTCTTGACCGACAGAGTGAAACATCTTCCCTCATCCTTCAGGCAGAACAAGGGAAGCTTGTTGGTTCTTCACTCTGTTGTTGAATAGAGCAGTACTGAACCCAGTTCCCTTGGCCTACAGCTAGTACTGCCTCTGGCCCGGGTGGAGCCGACTTGTTGTATGGCCACTCTTCTAAAAGGTGAACGGGAAAAGGATTGTCCTTAGGGTTGAGGTCTTTTGTTCTGGGTGGCTATGGGCAAGCCGTTTATCCAATCTGCATCTCATTTCTTCAACCATAAAATGAATGTGATCAGATTTACCTACTTTCTTCGGATTGTACAGTGGTAAAGATCGAAAGGATGCTTGTGGAGGTAATGTGTACATTGCCATGCAAGTGAAAATTACAGGGAGAGCACAGCGTCTTCAAGAGTTTCAGCAGAATGGTAGAATCAGATGCTTAAATCTCACTACCATGCACCAGACTCTGGTCTAATAGCTTCACACACACTGACTCACCTAATCCTCACAACCATCCTCTATTTCAGGGTACTACTATTACCCACCCACCCCCATTCTAGAGGTAAATAAACAGAGAACCAAGGAGGTTAGGAGACATTTCCAGGGAACATTCCCACCAAGACTCAGAGCAGGTGAGGTTAAAATCCAGACAGCCTGGCTCCACAGTCTGGATTCTCAGCCACGACCCTACACTGCTTCTCCCCTCATACCTCACCATGCACAGTATCTCACATGGGGCTGATAGCCCACAAATATTTGTCAAAGAGAAAAATCCTCAACATTAAAAAAACAGCCCAAATCCTGAAAAGATATAAAGAATTGTAGCTTTTGCCAGTGCCTTGCTTGTAACAAGCTCTCTGTAAATATTTGTTGTGTGAATGAGTGATCTACTCAGAGAACATTTCCTCAATCTCTTTATTAGTGAAAACTGTGACATCTGAAATATTTCGCCATTGGAGTTTCTATGAAAAATTTCAGCAAGCCAGAGGCTTCTCGATAACATGCAAATCGCAAAGAATCAGTCTGCCTGGCCAACTGCTAGCTCTTTTTGATGCTATAGCAAGACCTATGAGTCTCCTTTTTCTCATTATATTATCTCTATCTAAGACATTATAGAGTGGTTGGGGGGGGGAACACTCCACTCCAGAGAGCTGAGGGCCTGGCTTATGTTTTGGAAAATTGTTCTTGAACTTCAGTATTCTACATCTCAATCTATGTTCACTGTGTGTCTTGCTAACTCTTCCTAAATCCCTCAACACAAAGTTAATAAATTGATATAACCACATTTTTTCAAAAGAATTTCAAATGGAAACCCCCAATGCCAGAACTAAACCATTACCCTAGAGCCCAGGCTGGTGACTCTGGTTCTTATTCCGCTTGACTGGACGGGGAAGGGACTCATATCCATTCAACGTTGGATGAGAAGCGCTAGACATTTTGAACCCAACAACAGAGGTCTGAAACCTCTCTCGGATGCTGGGGGCTGTCCACTGTCTCTGGGAAGGGGCACTTCCTGGTCTGGCTGCCCATGTCAGACCAGCCAACCCTGGTTGGCTACTTTCAAGTGATGCAGTCTTGGGTCTAGAACACCACAATTGTCCTTGTCTGTAGCTTCCTCCTTCGACACCCGGAGCCTAAAATGCAAGCTCCGTCTCTGTTCTGCTCCACAGCGTTTGAAGACTTTGGCTCTGACTCTCATGCCCCTTGCCCTGCCCCTCCCTCCAAGAGAGCTCATGTCCATTTCTCTTCATAGCTCCTCCTAGAAAAGAGTTGAGAGTTTCCTTTATCACCCATTCACACCAGCCTAGAGATGCTTTGTCAACATCCTTTTTGAGAAGTGTAGGGGCTACCATGGGTGCCAGCCTTTGTAGACTGGGTCAGTCTACAAAGTGGAGAATGAAGCGTCCACTCTCCTCCTCTTAGGGCTGATACACGATTATTAATGCCGTTCGACATACCACTAGGAGAACTCACAATAGGGACTCCAAAGGTCAGCTCAAAACCCACTTCCTCTGCATTAATTTGTACATGAAATGCGCAAAGACTTAACCTGAATCTGGCTGTAAAGGTAGCTAATCTTAATATAAATGGTAAAGACGGGATCTAGCCATGAATGGGTAGCTTTGACTGAATTAGAGGAAGAGGCTGACTATATCCATCTGTCCAGAGAATGAAGACACTAGTGCGGAGGAGCAGAGATCGGCACAATTCTTCCACAAAGGATCTTGGGTTTTGTGAGCCCTTCGGTCTTGGTTCCCACCACAGTACTCTGCCCTGTAACACAAAAACAGGCACAGGTAATTTACAAACAGATGGATGCAGCTGTGTGTACATACAATATTTTTTATGGCCACTGAAATTTGAATTCCATGGGATTTCATGTTCCTTTTGCTCTCTCTTCCACCATTTAAAAATGCAAAAACTATGCTTAGCTTTCGGGCTGTACAAAAAAACACGTGGCAGGGATGACTTGGCCAGCTCAGTCGGTAGAGCACGTGACTCTGGATCCCAGGGCTGTGAGTTCAAACCCTGCATTGGATGGTACAGCTCAGAAGGAAGGAAGGAAAAAAAGAGAAGAGGAGAAGAGAAGAGAGAAAAAAAAAAAAAAGAGGAAAAATCAGCGGCAAATCAGATCTGACCCACAGGCTGTAAGTCACAGACCCTCCCACCCCTGTAGGGTCTAAACAGACAATCTTGGAGAAAAATGTCAATGACATGGTTTCTTGTCTCATTTCAGCCTCTGACTCCCTGGAGACCTCAAGCCGACCACTCTGCCCAGAGCCCTGCCTTTTCAGCAGCAAAGTGAAGGGTTGGAACACCTTGTCCTCACATCACATTTCTCCCCTATAGGAAGGCTCTTGGGTTTCCAAGAAGGGAGAAATAATGGATAATAGAATCTTCTCATAAAACCTAAAACTTCACTACTCTGAAGCCTACTCGAAAGGAGGGTACGGTGGGGGAGGGAGTCACCCTGGAAACGTTCCAACACAATGAAAGGTGAGACACGTTTCTGCATGGAGGATGCCAGGGTTCACCAAAAAAGTGTTTAAAAAATAAAAACAAAGGGCACGGACGACGCACTGAAAAACACAGTGTCCCGCTTGCCGCTTCCAATAAAGAAACACAAAACCCCCGCTTCTCTTTAGAGGGAACTAAAAACAGCAGGATTAATATTGATGCAGCGATGGGAAAAGCAAACAGACAGGCAGGGAGAAGACTGCATCCAGCCTCCAAAACACATGTGAAGTTGGAGCTAAAATGTCATATGCATATGTAATTTATATGCAAAACTCTCCTATAACAGGGCCACCGACTGCCAAGTCTCCTTTTGCTACTTGCCTGATACCCGCTGAAACTCTCTGGTTTCGTGTTATCAGTCACCTACCAAGGGCAAGTCTGTCTGAGGAGAACACTGAAACTTTCTTAAGGCCAGGGTCTTACATTCTTCTTGCACATCGCTTTCCCGGTAGCTCAGCAGGTTTCGGCAGGAAGACCTATTTTTTGCTCCTGTGCGGGCTCTGTCCCTGGCAGTGAGTGACTGGAACAGACTGCAGGCGGCTCTGCCAAGAATCTGAGATTCTGATGATGTGAGCCAACCTCAGACTAATAATTTTATATCTCAATATAAGCAAAAGAGTTCCATAAAAATAGACCGTTTTTAACAGGATGGTATTCTGTGTTGAGAGGGCTGAAGAGTGAGGGTGCCATGAGAACATCTTTCTCGTATCTGCTGTACCTAACTTTAGCATCTTCCATATGTCTATTTGTCTGATCGCTGAACTTGGGGAAAGAATGGTGAATGAGATCTGACTCTTCAAACTCCACGCCTGGGATCCTTCGGAGGTGAAATACCTATCCGTGTGTGGATAACACTTCCTTCTTTCGAGTTCCCGGGAAACGGAAAACAAACAAACCCAAGGCTCAGACTATCGGTATTCTTCATCAAATGTATCTGTGCATGAGACCTTGCGCACGTGTTTCCGCTTATAAATTAGAAAGACAAATATTGATGCTGTGGAAGGCTGGGTGGGAATGGTCTGGGAACTCAAATACATCTTTTTCGACGTCGGAAGCTGTGAGGAAATTCACCAGGATCTCTCAGATGGCCAAATCCTAATTGCCCAGGCCAACGCAGGAAGGGGGTTTCTCCCCCACAAGTTCTCCTGTGGTGGCGGGGAGGTGGGAGACGTCTTTTTTGGGGTGGAACTCCAAGACTGACTGTCACACGGGGAGAGGTAGAAATGAAGAGGGTCCATCTCGTCACTGGGTGGGGGAGGAAGCCTGAGAATTGGCATCTGGAGAACAAACTGGCTGAACTTAATAAAACAGAATTAAAGGCAGGGTACGATGTCTTCCATGACCTTGTGAATCAGTCAGAACTCTCCAGAGAAACAGAACATATATCATATTTATATAAAGAGATTTATTTGAAGGAGTTGACTCATGAGATTGTGGGCACCGGCAAGTCCAAACTCCACAAGGCAGGCTGAAGATGTGTGAGGGCTGGAGTTTGAAATCTGTAGGGCAGGCCGGCAGACTGGAAGCTCAAGCAGGAGTTCCTGCTGCAGTCTGAAGGCAGAATTTCTCCTGCAAACCTCAGTTTGTGACCTTAGGGTCTTCCAACTGCTTGAAAGAGGCCCACCCACATGCCTGAGGGTAATCTCCTTTGCTCAAAGTCAACCGAAGGTGAAGGTTCCCCGCATCTACAACAGATCTCCACAGCAACACCTCCATTCCCACTTGCTTGAATAACTGTCCTCACCAAGTTGACGCATGAAACCCACCATCACACTTCCATGCAGAAATTGAGTTAGGCACGGCTCAGGGAAAAGTCTGTTCAGCTGGAAGGAAAGGAGAGCTCAGCACTCCTGAGGTAGACCTGAGCATTTGGACCCATGAAGCAGACGAGGGCTGAGTCCTCCTTTTCTCGACATGGGGAAGTTCAAGATGGGGCTTCTAGTCTAAGAGGAAGAAGACAGACGAGGAGGGCTACACTGGCGATCACTGGAGAAGACAACGATGGTAATGTCACTAATCATTGTGATTATTGATAACAAGTAATGAGTTCTCCCATTTGCATGATGCTTTACAATTTTATTTTTCTTTAAGATTTTATTTATTTGTTTGAGAAAGAGAGGGAGTGGGAGAGAGAGAGGATGAATGGGACAGGAAGGAAGCCGAGGGAGAAGCAGACTCCCAGCTGAGCAGGGAGCCCGACGTGGAGCTAGATTCTGGGACTCCAGGATCATGACCTGAGCCGAAGGCAGGTGCTTAACTGACTGAGCCACCCAGGAGCCCCATGCTTTACAGTTTTAAAGCAGCTTTGCAGCCACAGTTTCTGGATGTCCACATCCCTGTCACACTGCTCTAGGGTCTGAATATAGTGTTTCGAAGTTTGAAAGCATCTGACTGGAAGCAGTGGGGGTCCTAAGGCTCTATTGCCTTGCAAATTGGCAGAGCAGCCGGTGAAGAGCTAAGGCCAAATGCAAGGATTTCTGGAAGACACAGGCTCTTCATCCTTCCAGAAGACCTTCCCCAGTTTTTATGTATATGTGTGCAAAGGGAAAGGAACTGTTCTTTGGTCTAGGTAAGCAATGGGGAAGGACATATTGGAGGTGACATATTGAAGGTAAGGAATGATGATTACTTTTGGGTTCTGGAAAAGTCCTGACAATGACTCTTTCCAGGGACATAAGTCCATACATCAAGGGCACCACTCACATATGAACATTTGCATGAGACACAAATGCATTGTGTAATAAATTTTCATGGGAGGCTAACCACGATGCTTGAAATGCCTCATACAAACGTAGGAGGCCTATGGATAGAGGTGGATGAGAATAAAAGGAAAAAGGGTAATGATACTTGAGGCTCATTCTACTTTTTTGCTGCCTGGCCTGAAGGTTATAATCCCCTCTCAGATTTTATTGTCCCATCAGAAATTGATCCTGCTTTAAAAATGTATTTTCTGTGAAAAATTTTCCCAAGACTTCAAATTAGGTCCTGTCCCCTCTCCCAAAATACATTAAATAATAGAACATGAGTTCTCTAGAACTAACAGAACAGGAGTGGCCCCCACAACTTGATCGTGGGGTAAAGAGAGGAAAACAGGCTTCAGAAGCAGAAGAATATGGGTCACAGGCCCTGCCAGTGATGACCACTATCCCCTGAGCAAGGCACTTGGTGGAGAGGAATGCCGTTGGGTGGGAGGAGGGCATGGTCAGTGGAAGCTCTGGAGTTGACCCAACATCCAGTCCCCGCTCTGCGACTTGCCAGCTATCTGATCCCGGGCAGATGGCTTTGACCCTCTGAAATCAGTTACTTCTCTGTTAAATGGCGAGGGGAAGGTAGAACCTATGTCTTGAGTCTCTTTGGCGATGGAGGTGGTTCCCATAAAGCTCTGAGCTCCACCCCTGGCTTGGAGTTCATGGCTTTTCTTTCTGCATCTTTAAAGGAAAACAGCTGCAACAGGATTTATTGTACCTGTTTCTTACACTTGTTGAAGAGTCAGAATTAGGTGATGTGAGGGAAGGCTAAAGAAAATCCAAGGCTGGCACTGTGCAAACAGGTGTATGAGTAACACCAGCATGGTCCTGCCCTGTTACCTTCTGCCGCCTGCTGGAAAGGCTGCCGGGAATTTCTCTCCCAGCCGTTTGAAAGCCTAGAGGGCTCCTAAGGAGGAGTGGGCTAGGAAGCTTGGAATCCTGGTCCCCACACGACCACCAGTGCCAGTGTCAGGTGGTCTAGAAGAAGATCGTACTGTGTGTTTGGTTGGTTGATTGATTGGTTGATTGATTTTCTGTATATTATGATGTTGTGACATCTTAAAAAGCCTTTCTGGCTGGCAAAACTGCTCCTCCCTGGGCTTCCAGCTCTTAGAGGTAACAAAGGACCCAGCCTAGAGCATGTCTTTGATAAGCAAACTAACCAGCCCAGAGCCTGACCTCCTGTCTGGGGTCCTGGAGGCAAGGGTTTAATGACTTCAACATCCCAGCGTCCAGGAGCTAGGCAACTAGAGACCACCCTCTTAGCCGAGCCCACCAAAATTGTTCAAACTAGCCAATCCTAAACTGTTCACCCTGCCCCACCTGGTCTTTTCTGCCAGAAACCTCGATAGAAAGCCACAGCCAAAGTGCACCTCCTCCTCCTGTCTTCTGTCTCCTCTCCACCCTGGGGTTTTTCCACGTGGTCCCTCATGCCATGCTTCCCATCTCCAGGGACTGCGAGTATAATAAAGTATGTATTTTTCCTGAGCCCTTCCTGTGACTCCTGACTGACCATCACACAGCAGGACATAAAACAAACCCACTTCCCCCAACAGGGCCCTCCTTTCTGCTTTCTCATTTCTGCTGAGTGAAGATTTTGCCTAGATACAGAATCTTGACCTTTTCCCTGACAACACACCTGCTGGGGTTGGGAGGCAGGTCCAGAGAACAAAGAAAGTGCTTCAGACAGACAGAACTGGAGTGCCAACCCCAGCATTAGCTAGGAAACTCTTTTCTCATCTGTAAAATGGAGCTAATAATGGACACCTATCTCATAGGATTCTATGTGTGAAGGTTAATGAGCTGTTATGAGCAAAGCCCATAGAATCAGGTCTGGCACATAAGAAATACTTACTAAACATTAGCTAGCATAACTAATAATATTAAAAGTATTGCATAGTATCTCAATTTGTCTCCTATCATTGAGCTCATTTAATTTTGCAACAACTTTATGAATAGGTTACTATTATTTCATAGATGAATAAACTGTGGAACAGAGGGGTCAAAAGATCTCAACAGCCAAGGTACAGAGACCTTAACAAACCCTCTAGGCATTCAACTAAATCTCCAGAAAGGCCATAATTTAGAAATAGGGCTAAACTAGCTCTTAAGCAAAGTCTGCATGAGACCCACAATAGAAAAGTTTAAGAACAAGCCTCAAAGGGATTCAAACTGATCCACCAATAATTTCACTGACAGCCAGAACAAAACGCAATAATCTTTAAAGGAAGACAATAAAATCCAAACTCTCATCAATGTAACACCCACATTGCCAATCATATAATCAAAATTGATTAGACATGAGAAGAAATAAGAAAATACAACCAATAACCAAGAGAAAAAAGGCAGTTGACACAGACACAGATATGACAGAGATTTTGGAATTAACAGAAAATAATAAAAACAAATATATTTAAGAATTTAAATGAGAGCTATAATAAGGAAATAGATGGGAAATCTCACTAGAAAAACAGAAACTAGTTTCAAAAGAAGTAAAGAGGGGGCACCTGGGTGGCTCAGTGGGTTAAAGCCTCTGCCTTTGGCTCAGGTCATGATCTCAGGGTCCTGAGATCGAGTCCCGCATCATGCTCTCTGCTCGGCACGGAGCCTGCTTCCCCCTCTCTCTGCCTGCCTCTCTGCCTACTTGTGATCTCTTTCTGTCAATAAATAAATAAAATCTTCAAAAAAAAAAAAGAAGTAAAGAGAAATTCTTGAACTGAAATATAAAATATTTGAATTGAAAATTTTTCTGGATGGTTTTATCAGCAAACTGGACACTGCAGGAGAAAAAAAGTAAATAAAAAAAAAACAATATAAACATTCAAACTGATACACAGTGAGACAAGGAGTGGGTATAAATGAAAAGAGTGTAAGTGACCTGTGAAACCATATCAATTGATCTAACATAAGTATAGTTGGAGTAGTTGGAGTTCCCAAAAGAGAAGAGAGATTGTAGTAGAAAAAAAAATTGAAAATAAGATGGCACAGATTGTCCAAATTTCATAAAAAATATCAATCCATTCACCAAGAATTAATAACAAAATAGTACGCTTAAACCCAACCACAATAACTGCATTAAATATAAATGGGCTAAGTACTCCAATTAAAAGGCAGAGATTTTCAGACTAGACTAAACCATATTAAGAACCAACGAGATCCTTTTTATAAGAGATGCAACTTAAATAGAAAGGAAGAGTATGCCTTAAGGTTTGGGTAGGTTTGGGAGAATGCAAGGAACCACCAAACACAGCCAAACCAGAACATAAAACCTTAATGCAGAGATAACAGAAGATGAGACATAGCTCTCAAGGCCAGCAGATTCTCTACAAGATCCCAACAAGTGCTGGAGTGGTGAGGACATAGGTCAGAATGAGTGGGATCCAAGACCTGGGGGAAAATATTTAGCAAAACTTTGTCATTGTGACAAGTTGTGCCCTGACTGGATTAATGATAGCTCCCTAAAGCAGAAACAGACTGAGCAAAAAGATGAGGCAAGGTAACTGGACAAACAATAGAATGGGGATCTGAAGAGGGTTCCTGGATCAGGACTATGAGTCATGGTAGATTAAACTGGGGTGTGACTTGGACCCTTCCTGGCACCCAACATTCACCTCTACCCTACACAATTCTTAACATGGCTGGAAACCCAAGTTTTCATTTATTCCTTTCCCATACTATTTCACAATGAATTTAGAGCACTGTATAAAAATACATTCAACACTAAAGAAGAAAATATGTTCTTGAGGAAATTGGGCAGAGGGAGGAAAAGAAAGCAAAAAATCATAAAGCCTGGGTTCTGCATACTGAATAGACTCACAGAAGTTTTAGAAATGAGCCAAAAAATTGCTTCTGAGATTCCACAGAGCCAAAGCAAGCAAAGAGACACAGCAGGACTCTCTGGGTGGCAGGTTGGGGACATAGCTAGACCAGCTCCCAAGTCAAACAGGATGAAAATGGTAGATGGAGCTCATCTACTAATGCATCTGTAAGGAGCTTCCCCCAGACAGGAACAGAGAGAAAGATCAGGGGCTGATACTTTGCAAACTGCATGTTTTCCTTTGAGAAGTTGTTGTGGGATAGAGTCTAGATGTCAGGCACTAGGCCAGATGCAAGGGGAACCATAGTGAGCAAAATGAGAGATCCTTACCTTCACGAACATTAGTCTATCTGTGAGGCATATATTTATTTATTCTTGTCATGCATGTAGATACTATTCTAAATGCTGAATTATAACAGTGAACAAATAATCAAAAAACAAATGTGCTAAGCATCATGAGGGAGCAATGTAGATAAATCTGGAAGTGACTTGGAATCAGGGACCTGACCAGGCCTTGAGGAAGCGGCCCTGGAGATCAGGGTAGGCAAGGAGAGACATTTGAACTGTGCTTCAAGGGATCTAGGGAATTAGCCAGGTAGAAGATGAGGGACTGTGCTCCAGACAGGGGCAAGTGTGCATGTGAAGGACATGGACCAGCAGGGCACATGGTGTATCTGAAGAGCAGAAGGGGCCACTGGGGCTAAGCCACAGCCTATGAGTGTGGAGATGGTGACACTGGAAACAAGGATAGGGGACAGACCAGGAAGGGAAGCGGTTGAAGGGTTTTAAGTTGGCGAATGGTGCTACAATCAGATCTTTATTTCTATAGGATCACCCTGGCCACTGTGTGGGGGATGGGTTGGAGGGAAGCAAGAGTGGAAGCAGGGAGAACAAATGGAAGGTTCTTTGAGTAATCCAGGAGAGACATGGGCAGCCTGAACCAGGGTGGGGGTGCCAGAGTGGACACAAATGGATAAATCTGAAAGCTTTTCAGGAACCCAAGCAAGGGGCTTCAATTATGCATTTCCAAACCTCCTCTAAGGAAGGCTCAGATATCCTCACATTGAACTAGATGGATTCCACAGCACCAAAGGGATCCCTGGGATGGTGGAAGCAGGTGCATGCAGTGGTTAAGACCATAGGCTCTCAGTCAAGTCCTCAACCTCACCCGAACCTTGATCTTCTCTGCAATGCTACTTTATGGTAGGTTTCTGAAGAGTACATATGCCCGTGTCACCTCCTTCCTGTTCTCCAGACATAAGTAGCACATGCTTACCTCTGGCGCTTTGTACCTGCCATCCCATCCACTCTTCCCCAGACACCCACAGATTTCTCTCTCTGACCTCTTTAAATGCTCACTCCCTCACCTGCTCTGATAAGCAAGCTATGCCTGACCACCCCTCCAGCTTATCCTGGCCCCCTCTCTCACTTCTCTGCCTATCACACCCATCACATTCTATAAAACCTACTTATCCATATAACCTCCACCAAAATAAAAGCTCCATGAAAGCAGGAATTTTTGCCTGTTTTGTTCACACACAGCATATGGTGCCTAGTAGACATTCAGAACACAATTCTCCAATGAATAGCCATATCATTTTTTAAAATCATGTAGCCCATATGCATCGCTCAAGAAATAAAAGCCATGAGTCTTTTGACAACCCAAGAATACTAATTTAAAATGTATCCTGTAAGTCCCCCCACCACTCCAGTGTTGCGTTGGCACTAATTCTTTCATCACCACCATTCGTGTTAACATTGGTGAGGACAGGTATTTCTTCGTGGCCTGTGTACTTTAATGGAAATCAGACTTGACTTTTCCAGTTGAAAAAGCAGAACCCAGGCATGCCTGGCTGGCTCAGTCAGTAGAACATGTGACTCTTGATCTTGGGGTGGTGAGTTTGACCCCCACATTGGGCAGAGATCTCACCCCCCCAAAAAAAAAGAGAAAAAAGAAAAAAAAGGAGAACCCACAGCATTGTAGGTTTACAAAAGGCTATAGGCTTTGACCTCATGTGTTCACCTCTCTCAGGAAGACAGGCTCGCAGCGGTCCACACTTTTGGTCAAACTTCCCCAAACCCAGTCTCACTGCCGCTGGGTTTATCTGAGGGCAGATCCTCTGTGTGGCATCTCCACTGCTCACCAAAGCATTGTGTATTTATATGTGCTGCCATTATGTGGAAGGAGCTGGAATTGGAAAGAAGGTAAATAGGACATCTTGATTCTGAGTTACATTTTCCTGTAGCGCAATTGAAACACCATTCATGCCATCCTTACTGCATTGATCGGTAATGTTCATTTTCTAATTTCAAATAAAACCTCTTGCCGCAGTCTGAGCGAGATGCTCCTGGATGTGACTTCACAGTTCATTTTAGCTTCATAGCTTAAAGATGTTCTGTTACCATCAGTCTTAAGTGGTAATTCCACTTTTCCAATTAGATTGTGGGAATGAACCAGATAAATGGACTCTTATCCCCAAGCCATAATCTCAGCCTAACCATCAAGGCTGGGACAAATGAACAACCCAGAAGCTCTTCCCTGTCATTTTGTTCCAGAGCCAAAGCCCCCCACCCCAGAAACCTTTCTAAATGAGCCATGCTGTGGGTGCGGTTGCATTTTGAAAAGTTGGCTCAAGTAATTTCAACTCATTTCAAAGAGTGCAACCACCCACCATGGAAAGGTCTAGACCAAGTATGCCGGGTGTGTTTTCAGCACCACCTAAAGGCTAGTCTTCTCTATCCTGCTTGACCCCCTTCATCAACATACCCCCACCTCATCAAGGCCAAAGGTGAATAGGGAGTCAATGATGTCACAGTAGAAAGAAGAACGGATTTTGTATCAGTAGATGTGAATTTGGAAACCAGTTCCACTACATAGCCCTGAATACATCATCTCCCCCTTTGGTGTGTCTATTTTCTGTATCTGCAAAATGGGCAGACATAAGCCATATTGAACATGCAGTGCTATGGGCAGAGGGCAGTGGCTTGAGGTCAGACCACACTGGACGTGACCCCTGGCTCTACCACTGACAGGCTACACGACCTTGGGCTGCTTGCTTCACCCCTGGGTCACCAGTACCCCCTCCAGATGGGAATCACACCAGCCTCAGAGGGTTCTAGGGAGGAACCAATGACATAATGCCTGTGAGGTATCTCGCAGGGAGTGTCAAATACTAATTTCCTTCTTACTTTATTGAAGTATGGGAGGATAATTCCAGGAGAACAGAAGTTGAGAGCAAACCCAACATGGAAGAGGCAATATAAGGGAGAGATGGAATTTACTGAAAATGAGCTTCAAGCCTTTGGAAGCACGCCTCCGGGTCAGAGACCCACAGGAAGCTCAAACCTCCTGCCTTCGAATTTGCCTCACTTAATTCAGCCAGATCCCAACACCCTCTCAGTCTGGGTTTCCCTGACCTTGAGAAGGGGCCGTGATTCCCATCTCACGTCTGTGCTATAATGACCCAATGAGGTCAGATGCCCTTCACTTTTGAATCCGCACTCCGGACAGGTGCACATGGTGGCAGAGTCGAGAGGTCCATGAGAATTCTACGTATCTCGCCTTCTCATTTGAATGATCATACAAATTATTACTGTTTAGAGAGTCAGAGTCTCCACCACAGTAATGATGCATAACCTTCAAACATTTTCAGAGAGTTAGACTGTAATTCCTTATAGTTCTCATGGCTTCTTGGAGTCCTTGAAATTGTTTTTTATTGTGACCACACAGAAGCTTCGATGTTGGACACGGGTTTAAGGAACACCGTAGAGAGATACAGAGGCCAGCGCGCCGAGGAACTCAGTCTGAGGGTGGTTTTTTCCCCAGTGCCCTGTGCGCCTGCCCATGACAGGACCCCCCTGGGAGGCCACCAGGGCTGATGGCCACAGGCCGTCTGCTTTAGGCACATGTGATCTCACTGTTCCGTGTCTCCACTTTGACAGTGCACTCTGGAATAAATCCTTTCTGAGGAAACTTTCTGGAAAAAGAAGTGTTTAAAAGGGCAAGGGGCTCCAGGCTGTGGAAGGAGAGATCTGGAGGCCCGTGGGGAGTGGGCAGCAAAAGAAAGAGAGAAAACCTGCTGCTCTTGCAGGATGCTGACCGCTTCTTGGGAAATGCATCCCCCTCTGTGGGAGCCAAGATAGAAAGGGTTTCTGTCTCCACTTGTTTCGGGGTGCAGCCCAATGGGAGCTGGCCCTGGGGGAAACCACAGCAGGAGGCATGCATCTCAGCATGGACACGAGTTAATATGCAAACCAGGGTGTCAGATGGACCCTGCATGGGCCGCTGTCCACCGAGTCCTTTCCATTAGCCTAGGGTAAGTGGCCCTCAGTGGAGATGACGGTCAGTCTCCTGGAGAAGCCTCAGGCACAGAGAGGGGTCCATGCCACAGAGGTGGTGTGAAGCCCACCAGCAGGATCTCCTTCCTCCACCCTCCTCCCCCGTCCCGGCGCAGGGCGTGCCCAGTGGGCCCAGTTAGGGTGCGCAGCGAGGATCCTTGAGCCCACCGTGCTGTCTGGGAGGCAGGGTCCAGGAAGAACTTGGCCTTACGTCCAGACTCTGAAATTTGGCAAGAGCGGCAGATACGGAGCAGCAGGCCCAGGCTGGAGCTGACCCGTGAGGCAGGTGCCGGGGAGAGCCGACACCTCCTCCCCCACCTTAGCGGTATGATTCCAAAGCAACACGCACTGGGTCACACCATGGGGACCGAGGACGCCAACAGGTGCCCACCACGGTGTGCAGCCTGGATCACCAGCTGCTGTGCCAAGCCTGGGGGAGACCTAGAACCTCTGCCCAAGAGGGAGCCGAACTCCTCCGGCCTGCAGGGAGCGGCTGACTTTGGGGTGGGGTGAGTCCCACCCAATGGGGGGCCAGCACCTCCTCATCCTTCATCAGAAAGGAAAGGGTGGCTCACAGGAGAAGGGCAGACTCCAAGGCCAGGCACCAGCAACCGGTTCTGGGCTCTGGGCTCATCGCTGGCGCTCAGAGCGAGATTTTAAGGGGAAGAGGCCTAGATTCACACATTTGGGGCTGCAGACGACCCTCCTCCCACAGTGGCCCAAGGATCAGGGAGCTATTCACGCAGCAACATGGTGGCCAGATGTGGCCCTTGTGAGACAACGGGACCCATGCCCGGCTTGGCAAACAGTTATGGAGCTGGCATCGGCTGAGGGCGGGCTCCCAGCTGGGCACCCGTGGGGACAGTCACCCTCATACTCCCACTACCCAAGGGCCACAGCCTGTTCTCAACGTCCCCACCCTAACGTCACATTCTCGGAGAAACTTCTAGCTTCCCAGATGGATCAGGTCACCATGGATAAGTTTCCTGGCTTTCAGAGTACGCCTCTGAGATAAAATTCTCATAACGTGAAATCCACCATTTCAACCCTTTCGAAGTATACAATCCAGCATTTCTTCGTACCTTCACCTTGTCGGGCTACCATCTCCACTGTCTAGTTCCAGGACATTGTCATTACCCCCAAAATAACCCCCTAGGCACTAGCAGTCCCTCCCCACCCCTGGCCCATCCCTGCCCCAGCCCCAGCCCCCAGGAACCCTCATCTGCCTTCTGTTTCTCTGTCTTCCTCCCTGCACATTTCCCATCCATGGACCCCTACGCGTGGTCCTTTGATCTGCTGCTTGCTCGGAGCACAAGGCTGTCAAGGTCTGCCCGTGCTGGAGCATGCATGGGGGTCGTCCTTTGTGTGTGTGGCTGCAGAGCAGTCCAGCACGCGGATATCTGCCTTTCTGTTTATCCAGGCATCTGCGTGCGGACATTTGAGTTGTTTTCACTGCGTGGCCGTTGTGAGCGGTGATGTGGACGTCGGTGTACAAGGGTGTGTTTGAACCCCCGTTTTGGGTTCTGGGGACACACCAAGGAGTAGAATTACCAGGTCACACAGTGACTCTGTTTAACTTACGGAAGAACTGCCAGACTGTTCAGACAGCAGCCGAGAACTTATTTCTTAAGTAAGTCTCTGCAGCGTGTGACCGCACATCCAAGGTCATCTTTGGTCATGCCGCAGGGCTGGTGTCAGGACGGGCGTCAGCAAATAGCCGTGGAAGGCAGGGAAGGAGGGGAACAGGAGGGAGGGAAAGAGGTGCGGGAGGGAAGGAATATTATTTGCCAAAATAATCCTTGTCCTCTGTCTACTCCATTGTGAACCTGACTTTGCCCCTCCTCCAACCAGGAGGTGACATCTGTCTCCCCACCATTTGAATCCGGGCTGGCCTCGTGACGAGCTTTAACCTCTAGAATGAGCCGGAGGTGACAGCCTGTGTGTTCTAAGCTTGGGTTTCAAGAGGCGGAGGCCCAGGTGTTTCTATCCTCGGCCCATGACGAAGGATCTGAGGGACAGATGAAGAAGGGGGGAGGAGGGAGAGAGTCTTCCTGTCTCACTTCACACGTGTCAGAAATATCCTGTCCTCCCCACCCCCAGCCTCACCCCAGGAGTCTCGGGAAGCAGGAGTTTGCAAGGGATGGGACAGAGTCAGCAGCCTCTGAGACCACAGTGACAAAGACTCTCACCTGGACGTGAGGTTTATTATCCCCTTTTAGGGCAGAGGAAGCGAGGCTTAGGGAAAGCTGAGAGGTGGGGCCTCCCGGGAGCCAGGCGCATGTCTCTCCTTTTCTCCAAGGCCACTAAAATCGTCACTGCCCCTTCGGTGTCCCAGCAGCTTGCACCCTGTCTGGCCACAGGCTAGCTCTCACTCAGTCCTGGCCGGACTCGATCGTTATGCGCCTACCGAGTGTTTGTTAATGCCTGTCTCTGTGGAGAGAGGGGTACAAGGCCCAAACACGGGCGCTACCCGCTGTCTGACTCCGTCATCGCCTTCAGCTGGCCATAGAGGTCAGAGGTCCCCAAAGTAACAGGGACAAGCAGAGAAGCCCAGCGGCAGCGGGCGCCGCAGCAGCCAGGAAGGCATCGTGAGCCAGCGGCAGAAGTAGCTTCCCGAGCTCCGTCTTCTGATGGGATTTCTCGGTCCCCTCTCATTCCTGCTCGAGCCAAGCCCTCAACAGGGAGCCGGGTGTGAGGTTCAAGGCTGGCTCTCACCAGGGACACCCAGGCAGCTGGCAGCCTGGGCTGCCCACCCCCGCCCTGGTGAGCCAAGTGCTCCCTGGCCCTGGGATGAGGCCCACAGCATGTCTGTGTCCAATGTTCTTGGCCCTTTATTCACCAGGTTTCAAGGTTAAACTCAAATCCATCAACAGAGACAAAAGCCCTAACTGGTGAACACCCTCTTTCTGTCCCTTTCACTGAGGTTACAGGTGTGTGACCCTCCCCTGCACAAAAGCCGTTGCTATAGGAACCACATAGGGTGCCAACTTGACAACAAGTGACATTCAAACCAAGAGGGACAGTGACCTTACCCCCTACACTCACACACACTCACAATTTCCAGGGGAGAAGCCACAAAAGAGTGTCCTTTCCTTTACCTAAACCACTGGCCTATTTATATTCATTAAATAAGAGTGACAAAGACACAACCTTCATTACAATTTTCTACCAGGGGCAGAGGGAAAAAAAATCCACCAAGACGGTGTGTCATTGTTCTGAGCCCCCTAAAAGTTAAGACTGTGTGACCATCCCCCTCGTTAGCGCTGGGCGGGCACAGGGACGGCTCTCAGAATGAGGCAGCCTCCCGTCCATGGAGGAAACGTCCAACAGTTCTTTCTCAGAGGATGGGTCTAGAGATTTTTTTTTTCTTGTTATTCAGCCTAACTTCATAGGGGTTTTGCCCAGGAAACACACGTGGCCGAGGGCAGGGGTCCGCACTCTGTTTCCATAGGGCTTCTGAGCAAAGAATAACTTGCACATGGGTGAAAAAGAAATCAAAAGACTCTTGTGACGCCTGAAAATGATGGGAAATGTCTCTTCCAGCGTGCATCCATGAAGTATAGCGGGACACAGCACGCTCCTTCATTCCTGCACAGCCCATGCCGGCTCTGGAGTGTGGGCAGAAGTCACTGGTTGGGACAGAGACCCAGGCGCCTCCAGGACGTCCAGCAAGGGCAGCACCTAGGGGCCCCCGTCACTTTCAGGAGCCACAGAAATGTTTTAATCTTTCTTTACTTTGACAACAGAAGAAAGATATGAATGTAAGACTAATGACTGCCGCCTGGGATCGATCTGTCTTTATATCCACACAGTTATAAAATGTCATTTTTATTACTTTCCGGCGGAGGAGGAGACCCGAGGAGGCAGGAGTGCCTGATCCCGAGGCAGGCAAGGCCGGATGATGCCTGCTCTCCGGTTGTGTCCGGAAAAGGTCCGCAGACCCCTGGCCCAGCAGAGGGAAGTCCTGGCCGCCTCTTCCGAAGCCAGGATGCCGGCCCATCTCTGACCTGCCGGCTGACTCTGGCAGTGGGCTGTCCTCTCTGGACTTGGGAGCTTCGGTCCCTGCTCCAGCAACGCCCTGGCCGTGTGAACTTCCACGCGTGATTGGATCTCTGGGCGTTCTGGAAAGCAGGGAGGATGACCCCCAGCGCTCAGCCAGGACCTGGCTCTTCGAGAGCAGTTCATTCACAGTCCCCAGCAGGCACCCAAGCCTCCGCCGTGGTGCGCCACGGGCGCCCAGCTTCTTCTCCGTTTGGAAAGCCTGTCTTGCAAAGGGCTGGGGCTGGGAAGTCTTCCCACTGTACGGAGAGGCCCGGGACGTCCCACCATAGCTCCGCAGGTTCCAGGGAACACCCAGCGGGGGCAGGGAACGCCTACCCCAGCCCAGCCCCGTGGCACAGCCGCCCTCCGCCCGCCCGACTTCTCCGGTGGGTCTCTCTGCACCTGGAGCCGCCGGCCTGTAATCTCTATGTAACCTTTGCAAGACGCCTGCATATTTCACCCTTCCAGGCGAGCACTCCCGGTTTTTTTTGTCATTCCAATTTCATTTCCTGGGCTGTGTGGACTGCGGGCTCAGCAGTCGCTCCGGTCTGAAGTGACTCCTGGGACCTCCTCACTGTTCTATATGCAAATGGCCTTGCACCTGGGCAGCCGAGCGGGCTCGCAGACAGTTTAGTTATGCAAATCTGATTGATCGAGAGCATATTGCAGGAGCGCGGGCGCGGGCCTGGGACTCTGGCAGCTACATTTCACTGGCTAAATTCCCGAAGAAGGGGGGAGAAAAATTAAATGCCAGGCATTTTGATGCATATTCCCTTTCAACCCCCGTAGTGCAATGGTGTTTATTTCTGAATGTGTTCAACACTCGGGTTAGACGTTGCTAATACAATTTTTGCGTGCGGGGTGTGTTATTGCTGAATTAACAGAAGGCTTGTTTTCGGTGTAAAAAGCCAGTTGCTGTGATGTCACAAGCACAATAGGTCTGTCGGTTGATTTGAAATAATTCCCCAGGCAAATACAGTAAAGGCAGTGTTAAAAAATAATTAGGTCCTTCGGCCTCAAAATGCTCACCCAGGTGGAGGGAGTAGCGAAAGTTACTCCGACTTTATTCTCTTCTGCAACAAAAGGTAGAATAAACCACAGGGATGCTGATTGCCTACCGTCCTTCCTATGTGGAAAGCGTTTGTCTGTTTCCCAAACAAGGGGTTTGAAGAGGAGAGACGAAGCAGTAGCAGCCGCCCTGGAGGAAAGAAAAAAAAAAATTTTTTTAACCTCAAATCTACTTTGAATCTGCTTGAAATAATAAATTCTGCACCCGAAACGTTGCATTCATGCATGCTGAAGTGTGTAACTCCAGAGGCTTGGGAAGCCTGGCTTATCTTGCTTTTCTGCATTTTCCTTATTGATTTATAATCACTGATAAATAAGATACACCTTCATGGCCGACCACTGTGGCAGAAGGGAAAAAGAAAGGCATTTCTGCCCAAGACGTTCCCTGCCATCCCACCAGCACCCAGGAGTCAAAATTAAACACTGTTTATCTGTTATGTGAGGGATCACTGTTATGTGAGGGAGGGGAAGAGGTGGGGGGAGTAGAGAGAAAGAGTGAATTTCACCCGCCCGTGTGTCTCCATCACTAGCAACAGGGAGGCGGGAAGCAGGTGCTGGGAGCTGCAAGCCCCAGAGAGAAGGGGCTACAGAGTGTGTGACTCCATGCAGGGTTTGAAAACCACTGTGCGTTCCTACATTCACGTCCACCGTAGCAGATGAAGGGGTCACTCGCTTATCCCCGCATGTCGATTACACGGGCCTGCGCAGACCGCCTCAGGGGCCTCGTGCCTGCGTCTCCCCCCACGAAGCTGCCCCCTCTACTCATGGGCACACACCCCATGAGAGGGATAGTCCCACACACGATGTCGGGGCTTGGCTGCAGAGAAGAGGAAGGAGAGATAGAAAGGCATAACTTCAGCCGGGTTTTGTCCCTGGTGCAGAACAGCAGCCCGAGTCCATTGTTTGCCCCCAGGCCCTGTTTTCCAACTGCCGGGCATTCACACACACACACGCACGCGCACACACACACACACACCCCACATACATACGTGCACGGCCTGTGCTCACAGACACACGCACACACACCGGCAAGCACACACACGCACACATGCACGTGTCCACATATGCACGTGTGCACACACATGTGTGTTTTACAAAACAGGCATCTGACAGGCAAAGCCCAGCCAGAGGGCCAAAAACGAAGAGCCTGGGAAAGGTCAAGTTTAATCTCTCCCCTCGATGGCCCGGCGCACCCCTCCCACTGCTGACTAACAAAAGGGCCTCCGCGCCGTGACTGACAGAATTCTTAATTGTATCCACTCATTCATGACAATTTGATTAAAATATTACGCCAAAGTCTCACCCCCTGTTTGCTTCGATCCTCCAAATCTAATTTTGAATTTTCAGAAAGGAGATTACCTCCACAAGCATGACTGGGATGCTATTAACTTCTACCTAATCTTTATTACTGATGTGAATTTAACATATGTACGGCTTCGCTCTGCCCCCGTTGTTTTCCTCTCCAAAGTAACATCTAGGCGGTATACAAGCGGCGGGCATTAATTTTCACTTTGCCATCCTGTCGACGGCCGGCTCTCAATTGTCAGGGCTGGAGAGGGGACCGTCTCCACGGCAGGCCCTGCTCGGGACACGAGCCTCCCCTGCCTCCCCCTCCCGAGGCCCGCCTCCCGGCTCACAGCGGTTGCCCAGACTGGCCCTGCTTCAGAACGCCAGGCTCCAGATTCGGAGGTGTGAGGGTGGCCTCCCCCCACACTGTATCGTGGCAATTAGCAGAGTCTCGGGAGCACCGGAGGGACTTGTGCAGAAGAGACCAGGGGCCTAGAGCCCTCCACACAGTGACCGCCGCCGCCCAGCCCCGTGCTTGGGAGCCGCCTGGGACAGGGCACACCCTTGGTCTCACCGGCCGCAAAAACGAAAGCAAATCCACAGAGAAACAAAGTAAGAACAAGAACACTGACATTGAGGGTCTGTGTTTTAAAGGTTGTCTCATTTTTTCCAGTTTTTGGGTGTATTTTTTCTGTATTTTGTTTCTCATGAGATATGGGTAAGTGTGGGTATATAAGCAAGCTTTGGGGCAACAGAGAAGTCTGGCATCCCAGCCTGCAAGGCACGAATAACAATTGTTTCACACTGTGGTTGCAACAGGGCTGTTTCTATCTGTTATGGGTAAAACCGTGTCCCTTATAAACTCGCAGGGTGACGTCCTAACCCCCAGCGCCTCAGAAAGTGACCTTATTTGGAAAGAGGGCTGTTCCAGATGTAATGAGTTCAGTTAGGGTGAGTCATACCAGAGCGGGGTGGGCCCGCATCCAAGGTGACTGGTGTCCTTATAAAAGGGGACATTTGTCCTTAGAAGAGACACACACACCCAGGGAGAATGCCACATGAGGATCAGAGTCACGCTGTCATAAGCCAAGAAACAACCAGAAGCTGGGAGGGGGGCCTGGAACAATCCTTCCCTAGAGCCCGCCGAGGGAGTGCACCCTGCCAGCACCTTGGTCCCAGGCCGGCGGCCTCCAGAACCGCGGGACAACACGTTTCCGTTGTGCGAGCCAGACAATCGGCGGTACTTCGTTAGGCTGCCCTAGGAATCTAATACGCTACCCGTCCCCGTCCTGTTGGAACCCGGTATCACAGTATTGCTCTTGGAATCTTTAAAAAACAAGTATACATTTTTCGATTCCCATAAATTACAAACCTGTCTTAGTGTGTATTGTAGTTAAATCAAGAGGCCTCTGCTGGGAGCTGATATACAAAAAAACAGCTTTTGTTCCAGGGGCCTGAATTCACACCTCTGGTCTGCCTCTTACCAAGCAGGGGAAAGGCGGGCCTTCTCTTGAACTCTGCTCCCTCCTGAAATCACGGATCAAAGCCTTGCCCTGCGTTCCTCAGGTGGCTGCGGTGAGCGTTATAGGATTAATATTTCATTCCTTGACTCCACGAATCTCCACTGAGCACTTGAAGACACCAGGCCCTGCAGGCAGCAAGCTCCAAGAAATGCCCAGTGGGCCTCCTGCCCCTCGGAGTCACTTTGGGGTCAAAGAAAGCTGTAAACGGCTCAGCGTGCAAGAGAGAACGGAGGCTCTCGCGAGCCCTCCATGGGGAGACAGGGACCCTTCCAGCAGGAGAGTCGGGTGGCTTCGTGGACAAAGAGAGGGGTTTTCAGTGAAGAGTGGGGCATATCCAGTCAAAGGTGGGACCTCACAGGGATGAGGGGAGGCAAGACAGTGCAGCACCTGGGAACAGAGGTGAGTGGTTGGGGCTGGGGCCCGGGACCCCAGAACACGGAGACCTTACCCAGCTCAGCCACTGTTTGATCTTCGATCCGCGAACAATGACAGGCACTTCGTCAGGTTCCCTAAACACGTGCTGAGCACGGGACTGTCGGGAGAGGTCGTCGAGAAGAGAGGACCGCCTGTGGACTTGAAAGCTGGACCTGGACAGTCAGGGGCTGGACCCCCCACCCCGGTCCTTGGAACACATGTCCTATGTGCCTCCCTGCTCCCAGAAGCTGCTCCAAGGACACAGCCCCGAGATGGAAAGGCAGTATTGAGACCATCTGGATGGTGTATGCGAGGGAGCCCAGCGAAGGGCTCCACACAGCTTTTAAGGTTTGGTGGGCGGGTGCAGAGCTGTTCTTGTCTGGAGGCTGCACAGGACCCAAGACACCTGGGAGCCACCCATCCGGAGTGGCGGGCTCTTTCTTTGGGTCTTTCCCTGACCTCCGCATAAGGGGGCCAGTTTCAATTAGTTTCAGGAAGCTCCTGAGGACGAAGGAAGGGAGGGAGAAAGGGAGTGGGGGTGAGCTGTAGACACAGGACAACAAGAAGTACAGCTGGAGGGACAGGCAGGGGTGAAGTCACCGCCCCTCTCCCCCGGGCTTGGAGACTCTGCAAGGAACTACCCTTTGTCCTGAGCCCCTGGAAGTGTTTGCTATCTGCGCTGGTCATGGCAGGAAACAGATAAATACCTAAAAATCTATGAACTTGAAGAGAAGTTGACCAACAGGCTCCTTAGAAGAGAAGCCAACAGGACAGGACGACATAGGAGCAAATTCCCAAAGGGCCAATGGAGGATGGGTTTCTGGAAGCTAGGGCGGAGAGAACACCAAAGAGACCACCGCAAGCTGTGACCTTCGGAGGGCAAGGCAAGCCCGCCAAACGCGGGAGGCAGCCAGAGGAACAAAGCGCTCCTCTCCTCCGGTCTCCTCCAGGGCTCCCACTGACCACACCCAGCCAGGACCAGAGGACAGGGCAGCCCTTGTTGAAGTTCACAAAGGCATTCACTCAGGTTGGCTCCTGGGGCTCTGAGCAGGGGCAAAGGGGAGACGGGGTCCTGACGGGGCAAAGGGAAGTCAGAGAATTTAAACTTGGAAGCGACAGGGGTCCATTTGTCCACTTAGAAAATCCACTGTGGCACTTAAGGGAAAAACAGGTAGTTGTGCTATGGGACCCTGAGTTGAGCAATGGCACGGACTGTAGACAGAGGTATTTATGATCTGATCAGAAAGAAGGTGAGGAGAAGACAGACTCTACCCTACCTCGAAAAGGGGCAAATTAGCATCTGGCTAATGTGGGCTCTGGGTTGCTGGCACACATAAGTATCCATTAAGCATCTATTGACTAAAAATATTTGTGCAGGAGCACCTGGGTGGCTCAGTCAGTTAAGTGTCTGCCTTCGGCTCAGGTCATAGTCCTGGGGTCCTGGGATCGAGCCCCACATCGGGATCCCAGCTCTGCAGGAAGCCTGCTTCTCCCTCTCCCTCTGACCCTCCTCCCTGCTTGTGCTCTCTCTAGCTCTCTCTTGCTCTCTCTCTCTCTCTCTCAAATAAATACATAAAATCTTTAAAAAAAAAAAAAACTATTTGTTCATTCCAGTGCACATGCGGTTCCAGCTGTAGCCCTACCTGACCACATCACAGATCCTATAAGTTAAGAGGAAGCTTCTCCCCAGGACTCAAATACACTAAGGCTGGTCTGCCCCTCAGTGTCACTCTCCCTACCTTCATAGGTGGACACATGGTTCACTAGAAAGACCACGTTTGCCGGCATTCCCTGCAACTGAGAGGGGCCATGTGACTAAGCCCAGGACAAATAGGGTTGGAAATAACCCATGTGACCCCACGCCCTGCCTTAGGAAGAAGGGAGTGTGTGTCCAGCCCCTCCCTGCTGTCTGTCACGCAGACGTCGGAGTGAGCCAAGAGAGGGTAGGACATCCAGATAGAAGGAGCTTTGGTCCCTGCATCACACAGCTACCCTACCAACTCTGGACTGATTTTTTTCAACCTGGGTAAGAGAAATAAATCTCTGTATCAGTTCTCTACTAACAGAAAAAGAGCTGATCTCCTGAGACAGGGGTTCTCCTCTCCTTGCCCCCGTGCCTTTGCTTGTCCCATCCCCAAAGCCTGATAGAATCAATTTCCGTCCTTCAAGGCCTGGTTCAAACACTACCTCCACGGTCAAGACTTCTTTCGAGGGCACCCTGAGCTAAAGAGGTCCCGAATCTCGGCATCTTACAGCAACAGAGGCTCAGTCCGGCCTGTGTTAGAGAGAGAGCTGCCAGCCGGGATGGGGGACTGTAGCAGGTGGAAAAGAACCCCAGCTCTTAGAGCCTCTCCCCAGCACAAGATACCACCATTCTCCCTGCCACTGGCCAAAGCGAGTGACATCAATGGGAAGTTTAATCTTATCACAAGAATAAGGACACATCTCTACCACAACCACCTTGACAGCTTCTGTGTGTCTGTCCATACCCAACCCTACACCCACCGTGGGCTCATCTGTGTGCAAGGCAAAGAGTCGTCATCATCACTTGCACTTCCTAGCCCCAGGGAAGCCGTTGGCATTCGACTGTCTGGGGGATGGAGTGCACATCCGGAATAGATTAAAGATTTGGTTCCCCACGTCCAGCATAGACCAGATGCTTCCATGAACCTAAGTTAGACATCTCTGGATGGTGTTAGACATCTCTGGATTCCCACAGACCACACAGAGCCTAAAACAACACAGATGCTCACCAAACACCTATTGGATAAAGGGGTGGCTAAAGGGTGGGAATTCATTCATTCGTTCATTCATTCATCAAACCCATGTGGAACTCCCACTGTGTGCCAGGCCCTGTGCTGTTCCCCCAGGATAATCAGGGTCCAGGAGGGAGTGGGACATTTCTGGAAGGAGAAACTGAAGATGCCGTTCCCAGGACCAGCAAGCAAGCAACGAGTTCAGCACAATCCCATCAACGCTCCTGATAGCAACAACCAAAAGATAAAAAAGGAGGCATTTGTTTGATTTTTTAAAAAGTATTTCTTGAGGCGTCTGGGGGGGCTCAGTCAGCTAAGGATCTAACTCTTGATTTCAACTTGGATCATGATCTTGGGGTCCTGAGATCGACCCCCACATCAGGCTCTGTGCTCAACTTGGAGTCTGCTTGAGGACACGCTCTCGTCCTCTCCCTCTGCCCTCCCCCTGCTCACACACTCTCTTCCTCTAGAATAAATAAATTTTTTTTAAGTATTTCTTGGGACGCCTGGGTGGCTCAGTTGGTTAAGCGACTGCCTTCGCCTCAGGTCATGATCCTAGAGTCCTGGGATCGAGTCCCACATCAGACTCCCAGCTCCATGGGGAGTCTGCTTCTCCCTCTGACCTCCCCTCTCATGCTCTTTCACTCTGTCTGTCTGTCTCTCTCTCAAATAAATAAATAAAGTCTAAAATAAAATCTTTAAAAAGTATTTCTTAATTTGTATGCCTGTGATTTGCGGGAAACACTGCCGATGAGGGCTTTTTTATAGACTTTCTAAAAAATCTGTTTACAACATTTGCCTTAAAATTAGAAGATCAAAAAACTTCCCATTCTTTCCTCCTTCATAACCTTCTTCTGCTTGACAAATATTTGATTCATTTTGGTCCTGTTTTGTTTTTACTGTGTTACGTTAGTCACCATACTGTACATCATTAGTTTTTGGTGTAGTGTTCCAAGATTCATTGTTTATGTATAATACACTGGGATCCATGCAACCCATGCCCTCCTTAATACCCATCGCTCACCCATCACCCCACCCCTTCCCCTCTAAAACCCTCAGTTTGTTTCTCAGAGGCCATAGTCTCTCATGGTTCATCTTCCCCTCGGATTTCCCCCCGCTTCACTTTTCCCTCCCTTCCCCTAATGTCCTCCATGCTATTCCTTATGTTCCACAAGTAAGTGAAACCATATGAAAATTATCTTTCTCTGCTTGACTTATTTCACTCAGCATAATCTCCAATCCCATCCATGTCAATGCAAAAGTTGAGTATTCATCCTTTTTGATGGCTTCGTAATATTCCATTGCGTATGTGGACCACATCTTCTTTATCCATTCATCCGTTGGTCTTGTTTTCAAGGAGCCTGAAACTCAGAGTCAGCTTCCTGAAGTGGGCAGACCATGCGTCATTTGGCTCTGGGAGGAGGAGAAGAGAAGCTTGGGGCCGTGGGGCAGCCCACCCCTCCGAGGGGCCAGGTGAAAGCTGATTCTGTCTGCTTCAGGCTGGGTGAGAAAAGAAGGGAAGGGGCCATCTGCAAAAGATGCCTTAACCCAGAGGTAATACCCAAAACTCTAAAATATTTAGCCATGGGCAGAGAAGCACAGGGACCAGGAGAAGGAAGTCCTGTCAGTGATTCTACAGCTGGTTCCCAATCTCGCACCCAAACCCCTCCCGCCTCAGTCAGGAGTTAACCCCTGAGTTGATCAGTCAGGAACACCCAGAGTGGGACTTGGGGGCAGCGGGAACAGCAAGGACAGTGACTAGAGGACCTATGTTCTGAACAGTAGTGAAGAATTTCAGCATCACAGAACCTATATGTTGTACCAGGGCCTCCCACTGCCTTCCTCCCAAGGAAGTCACCAAAAGCTGAGACCGAGAGATGGGAACCACGGTCGTGTGTTAAAAAAGCCAGAAGGTCTGTGTGAGCTTGGGCATGTGTATTCCCAGATTCTCCATTAGTAAAATGGTGGTAACGATGTTAGCCGGCCTCACAGCATCCAGCCATGTGTAGAACACGGAAAGAGCCTGTCTCAGAGTAGACGTACTTAGTACAACTCAGCTATTCTTATTATCAGATGGAAAAAAATTTTTAAGATTCCATTTTCATGTCTGCTCTCCCAGAGATTGTAGGATGGGAAGAGAGATCATCTGTGCACCTGTAAGCCCTCACTAAGCCCATTAGGCTTCTTGCAAAGCAGAGTGAGGGCTATCGGGGTTCTCTTCTGATACAAGACACAGACGCTTGGTGCTGTCTATGCAGGCTGCTTCCCTTTCCTTCTGGCGCTCTAGAGGGGCACAAAGAGGCCTAGAAGATGGAGAGCGCAGGGGTCTTTGGGCTGCTAATAGCTGGTAAAGTGGGGTATTCGAGGTTCGGGGCATTGGAAGGTCCACATACCAGCAATGTGATCCCCAGCAAGAGTTCCCACCCTCCTGAGCCTCAGTGTTTTCATCAGGAAAGTGGGCATAAAGTGACAAGGCTGGCCCCGAATAAGCCATCGGTCAACCGTAGCTCTCATGAACCTCTTATTATGATCACCGCCCTGTGAGCACCTGAAGAAATGGGTGGCATTTCATGTGTCTGCTTTTGTGTAAACAAAGCGCACCCCCAGGACTTCTTTCAATGTCGTGCGTGTTCTGACTTGTTCGCCTGCCTTCCTTGGCCTCCCATCGCCATCCGCTCCTCATCTGGGGCTTTGGGCGAGAGAGACCCTCTGCAGACACTACCCCAGCCCCTTGCAGCTTACAGACCCACGGCCTGCCCTTCGTCCTGTTCGTTCTCCCCCAGAGCCTCTGAGGGAGGCAGGGGATGGTGTCTCAGCCCCCTTTTGCAGATGGGACACCAAGAAGCAATGAGAGAGGAGGAAAGATGCCTGAAATCCCACAGCCAGCAAGTGGCCAGGACTGGAACAGATTCCAGGGGTCCCAGCAGAGCCCTGGCTGAGCTCACAGGAGGAAAGGAGCACAAACCCCGAGTGGCGGCGTCAGGGGTGCGATCGAGGCACGGGCCCCGCAGCGGGTGGGATTCAGAAGCCTCATGGGTCAGGACATGCGGGACGCCCGCCGGCACAGCTGCTCAGGATGGAGCCCCGTGGTGGGGTGCACCCAAGCGCTGGGCTTATTCTTAAGTCTTCTCTAACGATGTTTTAAAAGGTCATTTTAGACCTTGATACATTATTAAGTGGGAAAATGCAAGTTCCAGAAGAGTAAGCATAGAATTACGATATTTGTTTTAAATGATAAGTATGTACATGGCCTTGTGAGGGTCCGTGACGGGGCATACACACCAAGAGTGGTGGGACCCGCTGGGGGAAACGGCTGGGAGGGAGAAGAGAAAGGGTTGGGGGAACATTCTTACTTTTTACTCCATGTATTTCTGAACCAGGGCGGAGGCAGGGAGGTCCCCACATGGAGATGAGGAGTCCCCGGACCAAACGCCTGGTCACCTTCGGTGACACTGAGAAGGAGCCACAAGCACCAAGCCCAGCCAGTGATGGACTGAGGACTGTGACAAATTCCTTGTCATCCCTGCCATGGACAAGCGGGTTCTATGGCCACTGCCCTTGACTCACAGCAGGCTCCCTGACAGCTGAGCTGGCATCCCGGCCCGGGCCTTAGGAGACCAGCAGCTTCCATATCTTTTCCCCTGGACCCAGAGCTGCCATGTGACAAGTCCAAGACCACATGAAGAGGAACCGACCAGGGACCTATCTGAGTCCAGGTTCCAGCCACCCTCCCTCCCCTTAGGGTGTGGGGGCTTAGGCCCTCCGAACCAGCCTACTCATCAGCTGAGTCCCACCGGGTGACCCGTTGAACACTCCACCAACCCAAACAATTGCCCAGCTGAGCCCTGGCCAACTTCCTGACCCACAGAATCATGAGAAAAAATAAAGCATTCATAGGGCACCCGGGGAGCTCAGTCGGTTAAGCATCCAACTCTTTGATTTCAGCTCAGGTCATGATCTCAGGGTCATGGGATCGAGCCCTGAGTCGGGTTCTGTGCTCAGCAGGGAATCTGCTTGAGATTCTCTCTCTCCTTGTCCCATTGTCCCTTCCCCCTCAAATAAACAAATCTTAAAAAAAAAATTGTTTTTAGTCGTTGTTTTAAACACTATTGGAGGGTACTTATGAGGGTCTCATCCATGAATCCGTGGCGGCAGGAAGAAGGGTGATTTGATCTCTTTGTCCCTGCCTTCAAGGAGCTTACACATTTAATTGGGAAGAATGGTCATTGCGGAGCACAACCTTGTTGGCTGAATTGCAGCCCCCTCTCAGATGGAGATCACATCTATCTTGTTCACTGAGTCTGTGCACCACGTGGTAAACGCCCAGAGCTCATCAGTGAAACCCCTGGAGCCCAGCCCCCGGCTCGGTTGTCCCCAGGGCCCAGCTGCCCTCCTGCGCCCTCCCGTACACTCCCTCTGCAGGGACATCGAACCTGAGGTCAAGTCTAATTCTGAAATATTTCCACCTACGCAGGCACTTAGGAAAGACAACCTTTTTTCCTATAATGGCTTCTTTAACCAAAGCTTTATTGAGATATAATTTACATACCACCAAATTCACCTGTTTTAAGTACACTCTTCAACAATTCTTAGTATATTTGGCTCTATTTTAAACAATGTAATTTAAAGACCTCCCATGGGGCACCTGGGTGGCTCAGTGGGTTAAGCCTCTGCCTTTGGCTCAGGTCATGATCCCAGGGTCCTGGGATTGAGCCCTGTGTCAGGCTCCCTGCTCAGCAGCCAGCCTACTTCCCCCTCTCTCTCTGTCTGCCTCTCTGCCTACTTGTGATCTCTCTCTCTGTCAAATAAATAAAATTTTTTAAAAATTAAAAAAAATAAAAGTAAAGACCTCCCATGTCGGTAGAATGTAGCAGACACAGCTGTCAAGGTCAAGGTCAAGGTCAGCTCAGAATGCCCTTTGGGAAGGGAGTTTGGCAGTATGTGTCAAAGCTCCCTTCTTTGCCTAAGAAAATGAAAACTCTCCAAAATGAAAAGTTCTACAGATATAAAAAGTTACATGGGCCGGGTTGTCCATTTTACAATTTGCTAAGAATTGAGAAGATTCTAAACCCTGCCAAATCCAAAAATATTTGCCTGGGTCACTTCCTCATAGAATATTGTGTTGTCACTAATAAAAACAGTTACGTTACCAAGATCTACATAAAGATTTCTAGAATGTAAGGTTGGAGAAAGGTCCTACAATATAATATAATAATAATAATAATAATAATAATAATAAATAATAATGTAATTTATTATACATATAATATATAATAAAACAGGATACCCCAGGTCGTCGGGAGCCACTAGAAGACCACATTCAAAAGTGAGAATTGTCAGGGGAGGGGGAGGGAGGCTGTGCGTGTAGCTCGTCCTCGACTTTCATTCATCCGTTCAGTGGGCTGTTAGTCAACACCTGCCACGTGCCACCCACAGACAGCCACGGCAGCCCCCCTAGCCCCCCCAAGGGTGACACCCCCCCACCACATCCTGACCCCTCGCCTCTCCTTCCTGGTTAACTTAAGGTTTCCATGACTATGTCCATATTGGGCTGGACAACTGGCCAGAAAACGGAAGAAACTAAAAGGTGTCTAACAAGGCCTGGGGCGCAGGCACACGCCCCGCCCCTGCCACGCCTGGCGCTCCCTCCCAGGTGCCGAGGGGATGTCAGCGACAACACTCAGCCGCCCGTGCCAGGTATGTCTGATGGTTGCTAGTTACTTTAAACAGCGGCAATTTGGGGGGCCCCTTCCTAAATTCCTCCTACTGTCAATTTAGGGACAAGCCAACGTAGATTTGCAGCCGCTGGGGTCTGCCCTGTCTCGGGCCTGGACGGGCGCATGCAGGCATGGCCACCTGCGGTGTTCCGAGGAGCAAGCAGCCCTCCCCGCGCCCCCGGGGAAATGTCCCTCAGCCCTGTCTCAGCCCTGTCCCCAGACGGGCCTGCCTGCGCAAGGACCCTTGTGAACTCCGCCAAATTCGGGCACGTGGGTCAGGAGCCCCCGACCGCACAAAGACCAGGGAAAGCCCCGGCCACGCTGTGTGAAGGAGCCGCCCGGAAGGGACAGCTTCCAGCCGGCCCCGCGGCCTTCTCAGCAGCGCGCAACCTCTTCCACACAATTCCCAAGGAGCTGCTTTCCGCCCAGCCTTGGAGAGGGAAGGTGACAACTTGGAAAAGAAGTCCCCTGGGTTGAAGGCCGGAGGGAGCCACGATGAGAGCGAGGGGCCGGCTGCACCTGAGTTTCCCGGTGCTCATTTGCTTTTTCGGGAAGTATATATCGAGACCTGACGTGTTGTGAAGCCTCCTGCTAGGTTTCAGGAAGCAGGAGACACGCCCTCGCTGCGTTCCTCTGGTCATGGCCCCAACTGCGGCTCTCCCTCCCGCTCGGTCACCCTCCCCGCGGACATCTCCTGAGCTCCTGCTCCGCACGTGGCCCGCACCAGCTGCTGGGGACACAGACGTGAGTAAGACACCATCTGTGGGTGCGAACAGAGCCTGGAGCAGGACTTCCGGGGACCGGGAAGGCTCAGGGGTGCCACAGGCATTCGATGGCTGCAGAGGAGACCGGAGAAGACGAGGTCAGGGGCTGGTCCCGGGGTGAGCAGCCCTCCCATGGCGTGTCAGGCAAAGTCTCTGGTTATTTCAAACTCATGCCAAGCAGATTTGCAAACTGGGACTTGGGTAGCAGCTGTGACTTCTCGTCCATCCCTATTAGGCTGAGGCACCTTCTGGGCAGAAAATAGGTGCTTAGTAAAACTATAGGGGCACCTGGGTGGCTCAGTGGGTTAAGCCGCTGTCTTCAGCTCATGTCATGGTCTCAGGGTCCTGGGATCAAGCCCTGCATCGGGCTCTCTGCTCAGCTGGGAGCCTGCTTCCTCCTCTCTCTTTCTCTGCCTGCTGCTCTGCCTACTTGTGATCTCTCTCTCTCTCTCTGTGTCAAATAAATAAATAAAATCTTAAAAAAAAAAAAACTATAATGATTCACTGAGCATGGGATTCATGCTGGCAGTGGACACATGTCCCAGAGAGATGTTCTTATTTTTTGAGAGCAGGGAGTATGTGCAAGAGTTTGGCTTCGAGACCACGTGGCAAGGCCAGTCCTCATTAATATGCACAACTTCTTAAAAAGGAGCTTGGGTTTCTTTCACTGGCAAATCCTACAGTTCTGGGCCCTCAGCCTGGTTGCCCTCCCAATGCCTTAGCTCATTCCCTTGAGACTTCAAATGGAATGTCATCTCCTGTCTTTCTTTCCCCTAAAGCAGCATTTGGTGTGCTTGGCCTGGGCAGGGCTGGGAGTGCCCAGGAAGAAAAAAAAAAAAAATCACCCCTTCCAGGACCATATCTGGGGATTTCATCTGTGGGGGCTTTGTCCTGACTCTGAGGGAGCCATGCTGGGAAAAGATTTAAGGGATGAATCTGGGAACCAAAGAAACACTGGAAAGGAGACTAGAATGTTCCATCATTGTTGCATGGATCAAACCAGATAAAAGTCCTAACAGGTCCAGTCAAGGCCCCAAACGGAGAAGAATTCTGTAACGTTTAGAACCGTTTGTGAAGGAAACAAGATCTGTATGTGGGATGGGATTTCCCAAGAAAGGAAAGAAATCTGTAGGCAGAACCTGGATCACTCTTGATCACCACGCTGACCCTTTCTGTAGCCATGACCGTGCCATGTACCGTGGTAGGTGTTCCTGACCAAACAGTAGAGATCTCGGTTTTAATAAACCTTACGTGCTAGTGGGTGAGATGAGACCAACCACCTATCAATAAATGGGGAAGTGTTACAAAAGAATTCACGTTCAGATCTGTAGATAGTTTTTTACCATCTATTGGTCGATCGATCTCTTTAGTTCAACCCACCTTGTACAGAAGCGTAGAAGAGCCCTGTACTATTAGGAACCAATCAGTTCTTACAGGTATAATTGGCCTCCCATGGCCAATGACTCAGTCTTTCTGGTTCCTGCCCTTCTCTTACTCCTCTCCTCCAAATCACATCTGGGAACATTAAGAGGGGCTCAGGCTGGTCCTTGCCAGGTGGACACCCCGAGGATGTTCTGTTCCATCTGATTTAAACCCGAGGCATTTTGCTGGCTGTTACTGCTCACATCTGAGGCTGACAGATTGAGCTCTTTCTTGGTTGGGTCAGGACCTGGTGTCCCCACTCTCTTGCCTCAGCACCCCCAGATTCTTTCTGGAGCTACCAGAACCTTCCGTATGGCCCCTGCCGCAGCTGACTCAAGGCTCATCCATTGACTTCCATCACCTCCCCACCCCCTGTATGGCTGTGCTCCTCAGAATCCAGCCTCATTCTAGTCAACACATGCCTCCTGGGGGCTTATCTATTCCCTCTGGCCATCTACCCGATAATGCCTTCCAAACTGAAACCTGAATACAGAGACCCTCCTCTGACCTAAAATTCAGGTGCCAAGTGCCTCTGGGACTCACAGGCCTAACAGGCACCTCAGACACGTGCCCCGAGGCTGAATCCAGCCCTTTCCCTGAACGCCTGCTCACCCACCCTCCCTGATATCTGCCAGGTGAATGGTGCCTTCACCCCATTGTCCAGGGTCCCACGTTCGGGTGCCCCCTCCCACATCCCACACGTCAGCAGTCATGAAGCCCTAAAAACCCTGCCTCCTTGATTTCTCCTGACTCTCATCCTAGACACTGCCTTCCCCAGGCAGCTTTCCTCCCCTGCTCTACCCCCTGGATGGGGTCTGCAAGTCTGGGGGCATTTCTGTGCTCCTGCACGGGGCTATCCTCGACTCAATGTGAGCCGGGACTGAGGCTGTCCACAGGCTCATCCCCGGGCCCACCACCCACACCTGGGCCGGGGAGAGTCTCAAGGGCACATGCACCTGTCACGTTCATGTAGGACTTGGATAAGCAGGTACTCTCGGGCGCTGGGCTCCCTACTCAATCTCCATCGTAAGTCAGACACGTGTGGGTGCTGCTAGGGATCTGCTTGTGCCAAAAGTCCTACCAAAGGTCTCCCATCTCAGGGAACAGCTGGCTTTGTTTCCCTGTGGACAAGATACTCTGCGACAGGAGAAAGTGAGGCGGGAGTGCGGAGAGGGTATGCGGGTGCCCCGTGCTTCCTGTTCTACTTGCAAAACGTAAACTGCTCCAACGATGAAGTCTATGCGTGTGTATAAACGTTACTGGGGGTTCAAGAACAACGAACCAGACTCTAAGCTAAGACTCTAAGTCCATTCCCTCTGTGTACAGCCCCTCGCTTACACACACACACGTGCCCGCACATACACGCCAGCACACGCACATGTGTGCATGCTCAGGCACACACACAAAGGAATCCCTTTTCACTGGACACCTTCCCCTCGTGAAGGAAAGTCGGCCTTGCAGATTTGACTCTGTTCTCCTACGGTCGCAGCGCTCCATGTACAGATCAAATCAGGGCCAGGCCCAGGGCCAGGACCAGGGGACGCAAGCCTTGCCATGCTGAAGGGTTCCAACGCGTGGACGCCACCGCAGGGCAGAGCAGAGCAGCGCCTCCCCAAACCTCCTTCCTCCCAGAAAGCTGCTGCCGGACTCAGGACTCTGGACCTTGCACATGGAGCCCGCCGTCCCTGGGTCCTCGCTCGAAGCACTCTGTACTCCCACAATTCCTGAGCAGCTATCCTGGGAGCCTCCTTCGTGTCCACGACACTCAGAGATGACCGGGGCAGAAGCAGATCACGCTCCACCCATGATCTGGCCCGTGTCAGGTGCACAGGGTGACGCAAATCCCACAGGGGGAGAGGGGCCTGCTCTGCCTGGGCTGGGGGCAAAGGTACAATGGTGCCCACCCCCCAGCACAGCGACCATGTTTGAGAGCTGCAGCAAGGAAGCAGACCCATTTTCCATGGGATCCCTTGGTCCCAAGCACATCCTGTCCGTCAGACCCGGGGCAGCCCTGCCAGCCTCACTCCTCACCCAGATGCATGAGGTTGGAGGAGAGTGACTTCAGCTGCTGTTGCCCATCTGCAAAATGATGGACCAATGTGGAGGTGACAGAAGGCTACAGGTAACCCCCTCATGACTTTACTCCTGTGCTTTTCTCACTCGGTGACGTCAAACCCCTAATAATGTCAGAGATTGTATGTGGGTCCCAAACATTTTCTAGAAGTTCTGAGTACAGATAAACCCCTTTCTTCCATTTCTGGGTATTTGGCCCAAAATTGCTTACCCATCCGACATTGACGCACATAGGGTGCTCTTTCCCTCGACCCGAGGCCAGCTTCACTCTGCGGAAATGGGAATATTTCCCAATACTGCATGCACTGTGATCCCTCAGGGGGTGGGGCTCTTGCATGCCCCCTTCCAGAATGGGGATCCCCCAGGGGCAGATGAAGTAGGCACCGGGGTACCAGCTAAGCAGGAGCACCCAAAAAGTGAGGATAAAGTTGTTGAGGAAGAATGTTAGACTTGATATTTGCATCCGATGTGATCAAAGTAAGCCTCCGAGGATAAATCAGGACGTCCTGACATCTCTTACCCTTACTTTATGTGTTTATTTTTTGTTTTTAATTACATATGGGAAGGTGGTAAGGAGCCATCATCATCTTTTGATCCTTAAGGCCTCTAAAGTTTTTCTCTGATCCTCCAAGAGTCATGTCTTACAGAAAAGGCAAAGAAGCCTTTGAAAGATTCAGGGCGTTGGGGTGGGGAGGGAGGCATGAGATGAGCAGAGGGAAGAGAAGGGCAGTGGGAGGGGAAGCACAGGGGTTGGGGGAGCAGGGCTGAGGCAGCCCCCCACTAGCTGCAGAAGCAGGGTAGCCAGTGGTGAAGCTTGCAGACACTGGGTTCGAATCCTAGCTCTGTCTCTGGCTAGGTGGGTGGCCTTGGGCACATCATGCCTTGTCTTCCCAAGACCTGCTGGGGGTCTTGCTTCTGCCGTTGGAGAGCTATTCGGTCCACAGTTGCCTTGTGGGTGTGGAACCTGGTCAGTCACCTCCCCTTCTCTACCAGCTGTTCCCCCTGCTGCTCTACAACCCCTCCCCTACTCCATGCTTTGGAGGCTCACCCCCATGACCACCGCCTTGCCCACCAGCTTCAGGTGGGGCTTGGACAACAGACATCCTTTGGCTGCGGTCTGCAGTGACTCTACGCCCTACCAACAACCCGGAGGACCAGCTGTCCCCACCAGGTCTGGTCATCACCCCTACTTGCACCTTCAGGCTGGTGAGAGGGAGGGGCTCCCAGCTGCTGTCCCCAGCAATGCGTCTCCACCCATGCTTCCCTTTGCTTTTGTAAACCGTCCCTTTATCGGACTCTCCTTGCTGACCCCACCTGATGGCAGCATCTTGTCCTGCCAGAACCCCTTCACCCCCAACACATCCTCCTGGCTATTCAACAGGACCCCACCAGGGATCCAAGAGGCAAGGTTGCTCAAAAGGGCATGGTAAAAGCTCAAGGGAAAGAAACAATGGCCATGTCCACCCCCTACCCCCATCAAGTCCAGGCCAGCCATAGCTCTGCAGGAGCAAGGACTTGGCCACTGGACCCAGAGGGGATTCGAGGAGAGAGAACAGCTTCTCCCGAGGCTTCTCTGTGTCTGGGGGCTGCCGTGACATAAGCTACAGGCACCACGAAGGAGCCTGGGCTGGGAGAGGGACTCCCAGGCTTGAAGGGAATCTGAGGGACAGGCATCTGGGGTTGCAGGGTTGAAATGGCCAAGTTTAAGGGAAAGCTGTCTCTTAGAATGAGAAGTAAAAGGTGATCTCTGGGGTCCAGACTTCAGGTGGTACTCCTAAGCATGGGGAACTCGCCACCAGAAGGGGACAAATATCCTTGGGGCAGGGCAGGCACTGGATAAATGACTGGGCAGTTCTTCTAAGTTCGAAGGGAGGTATCTTGGTGGGGAGGGTGTCCTAGAGAAAGAAAGTGTGACCATAACTCAAAGCCGAGCTGCTGCTTCCCCATAAGCTCCATCCCTGGGCCGTCGTGGGGTCACTTCACTGTCCCAACACAACCCAGGGTGGAACTGTCCCTCCCCTTTCCACAAACCATTCTCCTGGTTCTCCTCATCCCCTCTGCCCTGCCTCCTGCCACCTCGCTGGTGGCTGCTCCTCCCATTTCCACTCACCTTGTCCTTCCCTCCATGGGAACTGCATTCCCACCCGTGGTGGCCCTGACCTCGCTCCCTGCCAGTGTCGTCCCCACCTCCACCCACACAGCTGACCCAGGGCTCCTCCCCCTCAGAGCCCCCGCCCACTAGGCTGACCCCAGACACCTGAACAAAAAGCCAGACAAACCAGGCCCATCCCCTTTGTAAATTCCACTCCCAAAGAGCTGAGTGATGAGTTAAAAGCTGGAGCGTGCTAAGCTTCCCCCGAAGAATGACTCATTTGCTTCCATGTCCCAGGAAAGATCAGCCCATTATATTTAATGGACTTTGATACTTCTTATTGTAGTACATAAAGGCTATTATTAAAATGAAAGATTGTTACAGTTAAGTATCCCATCCTTGGCACTTCTTGGTATCAGGACTCCTCGTAAGTTTCTCTATTGATGTTGTCACATAAGGAGTTGTTTTAAAAGATTTTATTGGCCTCATTTATTCCCTGGGCTGAGAAGGTGCATGAGGCCAGGGGGCCTTAGCTCCAGGCAGGGGGAGGGGGGATAGCTGACAGGGGCCCCCTGCCCTGCTATTGGAGTATCCTTATAAACATATTTATGAAATAAGAGCACGGACTGAAGCCCAGCGGCTTGGAATCTAACACGGCGCCTGTGTCTACCTTATTTGCAGGATTAGAAGCCATTAATTCCTAGAATTGTTCTCCGGAGCATAAGTGACAACAGCTGTACCTATCTGCTCGCTGTCTTTCCACATGGGCTCCCCAGTCCCAGGGATGCATGAACACACACGGTCAAATGGGGTATTGCTGATTCCATGTGAGCTGGAGCCAAGACAACCTGCCACACCGACAGACAGACAGTCCCTGAGCCGTCACCTGGATGCTCAAGAAAGTGGGCCCCATCCTGCTTGGCACAGCACCCTGGCCAGGTTCTCAGGCAGGCCGGGATGGGCGGAGAGAGACCTTCCATCGTTCTGATGGGGCAGAGTCCCGCTTCTCATGGACCCCAGCCTCACTCAGCCTCAATGTCCTTCCCCGCCAAACCAGGGCTGCTCTGACCCTCTCCAGAGGTCCCACAGGTCCTGAGAGCACACAGCAAACTCACAAACAAAAATCTCCTCTGTCGGCAGGACCAAGTTTTGCCAGAACTCAGAGTGCCAAGTTGTCAGAAAACACTTACAAATTTCTATTAAAAGAGTCATGCCAAATGACTATGATGTTTAAATAACACTGACTAGGTAATTGATTAGAGAGATTTAAAGAATGGAACAAAAATGGCTTATCCTCCTACCATCCAGATAACCCTTGTTAGAAGTAGATACCGCCGTGGAATGATGGATGGGAAATAAGGTGCATATATTTTTAAATTTCTGAATAATACAGACAGGAATTAGGTGAAATGCAAAAATCTCTCTCTCCATCCCTCCCCCAACCTAACTCTTCATCTCCTCCTAAATCTATACTGTGCTAACAGTTCCATGTGTATCTCACCAGGAAAACAAAATTTCCTACACTGATAGCAACATCTATTCTAACATATGCTTACTCAAAAGGGAAACATAATATATTTGGCTTTCTGCAAAAATTTTTAAACATACAGAAAATAATATAACAGACATCCATGTATGTACCATCCAGATTTAAGATATGTTTGCCTTATTTTTTTTGCTTCAGATCCAAAAAAGAAAGAAGAAAGGAAATAAGGAAGGGGAGGGAAGAGAAAGAGGGAAGGAGGGAGAGAGGGAGGAAAAGAGACCATCAGAGATAGAGGTAGTCGCCCTAAGTCCCATCCTGTCCCCTCCACAGTAGGAGCCCTACCCTGCTGTTTGTTGTGTACAGTTCTCATGCACATTTTTGTGATTTTCCTACGTAGTTTAATATCCACAAATGATATATTGTAGTTTTATGTGTAGTTATTTAATATTGCACGAACAGAATCATACTGCATATATCTTCTTAGAGTTTGTTTTTTCTCAGCCAACATATTTATAATCACTTATAATCATCCCTCTTCCATGTTGGTGCAGACAAATTGGGGATATTCATTTGCGTTGCCTCATGGTGTTTATTAGATTTCCAAACCACATTTAGTTAGCTCATCCACTTTTCCACCGAAACTGATAGACAGTTACGATGTTGCCCACTTTGTTTTTATCTTTGGTTTTGTTTTGTGTTGTTTTGTTTTCTTGATTACTAACAAAGTAATCATTGTTTGAGCTCTTTGCATAGTATCCCCGCATCTATCTCATTCTGTGATCATCTGGAGAGAATTGCATTGAATGGATATACCACAATTCATGTAACCAATCCCCTCACGATGTACATTGAGGTTGTTTTAAAAATTTTTATTCTTACAGATAATGCACCCAAAAAACGGCTTTGTATCCATTTCTTGGTGTCCTTCCAAGATTTTATTTTTAGGGAAAATTTCTAACAAAAGAAGAGCTAGGTCAATGAATATGTCCATTCAAAATCTTGATAGAGCTAACAAAACTGCCCTTTGAAAAGTCTGCAGCAAACTGTATCCTCACCAGCAGTGTAAGGAAGGCACAACCACAACCTCACCAACACTCCATAACTTGTCAGCCTGATGGGTGAAAATGGTACCCCGAATGACTTCCAAATCACATCTGATTTCTTATTTTCATCCCTCGTTCATAAGCGGGAGACATGTCACAGTAGAATGTTGTTTCTTCAGACAACTGTGGGCTCTGGTGACTGAAGATCTTATATTTCAGGACACCTTCAAGTTAAACAAGAGTCCAGACTGGCAGTGGGAGTCTCTGAGCCCAACCAAAACACATCTGTCAGAAACCAAGGACCCCAGAAGTGGTTGACTCTAACAGTCACCATGCTGCCAAGGATATGGGTGCATGGAGGGTGGATGGATGAGAAGGGACAAGTAGATGTATGAGGAAACCTGGTTTCTCCAGGCTAACAAGGTCAGCTATGCAACCGCAAGAGACCACTCCCTTCGGTTTTGTTCAAGACTTTTTGCAGGAAGGTCTTACCCTGCCACAAAGTGAGCCCCTCCACATTCTCAACTCATGCCATGTGCAGGTTTCTTCTAGAAGATCTCTTCAGTACCCCTGGTCTCCAAACTTTGCAGTGGCCAGAGCACGCTGGGCTGCCTGTGGTTTCCCTATGAACTAAGATGGTGAGGCCCAGTGGCATGTGATTCAGGGAGCACGGACCAAGCCCTGCGAGAGTGGCAATCTGGCAGCAGATACAAAGAGAACTTGGCCAACAGCACTTCCAAATCTGAACTGAAGTTGTAAAATGTTGTTTTTGTCAACTGTGTTTATAGAGAAAGGTTCCATTTCCCTATATTTTCTGTTTTTTCGAAGACAGCTCATCCTGATGGCTTCTCCCCAGCTGGACCCCTGACGGGACACCTTTCCAGTGCAGACGCCATCCTGGCAGGGACCTGATGGGCAAACCACAAGAATGCTAGCGTTCTCACCTCTCCACCAGAGAAGAATGCACTTCAGCAAAATCAAACCTGCAAAGTCTTGCCACAGAGGCTGCAGAGCGCTGCCATCACACTTGCTTACGAGATTTGGCTGCATTTAAACTTCTAGGTGACAGACCACTGGAAGGGCCCTAAAATAGAACACTTCCTCCTCTTATATGACTTAGACCCATTTCGGTAGCAAGTGACAGAATCTCAACTCAGCTCAGCTTCAGGAAAAAGAAATCGGTGATAAACATGATGGAAGGACCTAGACCTGTTTGGATCTCGAAACGTGGCCCCGGGGCTTCCCATTTGCTCTGTTCTCTTCTGTGTCTCGCTCCTCAAGCTGGTCTTATTCTTCCTTCCTGGAAAGACAGCTGCTGGCTGTCCTAACAGCATTAGAGATTATGTTCCATGGGGAAGAAGGAATGGTTTCCCAGTAGACTCAACAGAAAAGCCTTATGAAGGGCTCTAATTGTGCAGGCATATCCCTAAACCAGTCATTGTCTATGTAGACAAGAGGCCTTGGTTAGCCCCATGAGGATCAGGTTCTATATTTGTAGAAAGAGGAGGGTGGGGGCCTAGGGTGGTCAGGTCCAGGAAGTCTATGCAGAGTTGGGATATAAAGGAACAGAAAGGAGGGTGGGAAGATGTACTGGGCTGGCCAGAAGGAAAACAACAGCACCTGCCCCCAGCAGGTCCTACACCAGCGATGACCTGGTGGTGTTGGAGAAGTGAGAAGTCCATCGCAGAGGGGAGAGGGACTTTATCATCGGCAGTGTTCAGAAATGCAAGGCATGGGGCGCCCGGGTGGCTCAGTTGATTGAGTGTCTGACTCTTGATTTCAGCTCAGGTCGTGATCTCAGGGTCATGAGATCGAGCCCCACATCAGGCTTTGTGCTCAGTGAGAGTCTGCTTGAGATTCTCTCTCTCCCTCTCCCTCTGCCCCCTCCCACTCTCTCTCTCCCTCTCTAGCTCTCTAAAATAAATAAATAAAATATATCTTTGAAAGAAAGAGGGAGGGAGAGAGAAAGAGAAGAAGGAAGGGAAGGGAAGGGATAGAAGGGAGGAAGAAAGATAAAGGGCATGGTGATGGGTTTGAGCTGGTTTTCTTGGTTATTCTTCATTCTTCACAGAGAATGCATCCCTTGTTGGCACACCAGGTGGCCCTTCCCACCTCACCACAATTTCAACTGCTCTCCCCACAGTGTGGTCTAATGGTCCGGTCCATCCTCAGAGTCAGTGGTCAGTTTCTGTGTGACTCTGTGACAGCCCCTGAAGCCATGGCCTCTGCCTCTAGGAAGCTCACATTTCTCACAAGGGGGACAATGGCACACATGCTATCACAGGTGGGGGAGAACATGGCTTCTCTTTGGAGGAAGGGTCATGGCCCATTCATAAGACTTCTCATTCAAAGACTTCTCTTTGAGCCCAGACCCATGGGTGAAGTAGACATTTTCCAGGCTGGACAAAAGAAGCAGAAATTTTGGACCAAAAGAAGGCCTCACACAAACATTCAAAGACTAGACTGCATTGCGGCTAGTCTTGCCACCCTCCCTGGCTCATCATGGTCCAGCTGTGACAATCTCCTTTCTATTCCTTGAACTGTCATGCAGGATGCTGCCTCAAGGCCTCCTCGTTTGCTGTTCCCACACCCCAGATATTCCCTCCCCAGGTCTTTTCATAGCAGACTTCCTCCCATCACAGAGATCTTGGCCCAAGGTCATCTTTCAAAGACATTTTCAAAGACCCTACCTGAGGGCTCTTTGCATCCACAATCACTTCCACATGGTCCCAATTTGTTTTGCTTGCCTGAAATCAGCTGCTGTGTGCCAGTCCTGGACTCCCTTAACATTACTAACTGAGCACCCGCTAAGCGTCAGGTCCTATTCTGATGTTGTGGGTACGACAATAAGCCTGACAAAGTCACAGCCCTCAAAGAGCTTGCATCCCACTGGTGAACACAGATGAGAAAACATGAACAATATAATATCCAGCAGTGCTAAAGTGCTATGAAGAAACAATTCAGAGCAATGAGATCAGGGCTGATGGAGACTGCCCTCTTATTTCAGTCAGTCAGAGAAAGTGCCTCCCAGTGGAGACTTTATAGCCAAGATGTGGGTGAGCCAAGGAAGCAAACAGGGCAAGTATCTGGAGAAAAGCACTCCAGGCAGAGGTCATAGCCAGTGCAAAGTCCCTGAGGCAGGCGGGTTCCGAGAATAGCAAGTGCCAGGAGGGTCTAATGAGTAAGAGAAAGAATGGAAGGGGATGGGGTGGGGGTCTCACAGCCCATGGTAAGGACCTCAGATTGTATTGTGTGTGTGATAAGAAGCCTTCAGAGGGTTCCTTCAGGAGCCTTTGCTCCACCGGAATGCAAGTTCCATGAGAGTAGAGTCCTGACTGCCCCTGGAGTCCCAGTACAACACACTGTCCAGCCCGTAATAAACATCACACGAGTTTCACATCACAATACAAACATTCAAACTGCATTTTAACCTGTCATACAGAATCCTTTCATTGTGGCCGATTCCACAGACATGCAAGATGCCAAAGTCCACAAGACAGGTAGCAAGCTGCAGAGTCAGAGACACCAGAGACAACTTTGCTCATTTTCACCGGATCAGATTCCTCCTGCAAAGCAGGGGTGGGGGAAGGCGGCTGTGCATGTGCTTCTCCCCAAAGAGTTCAGGGCAAAATCAAGTCTTAGAACACAGCTCTGGCACCGGGCGCTTCTGCTTGGCAGTCCTCAAAAACTCACATCCATTCATTTGGTGCAGAAAGAACTAGCATTATTTATTGTTACCAGGACCTCTTAGTTCCTTAAAGATGCTTGCCTCCCTCCAGAAGGCCTCCCACCAGGAATGGGAAAGCTGGATTATCTGGAGGTTTCTTACTATTAGATCCCATAAATGTCATACCTACTGTTGGCACCTAAATGCCATTGAGTTCTTACTAAACATGATAGGAAATGGTCTTTGCTCCATAAGCCTTGCAACACCACCAGCATTGTAAATGGAGCACTTAACTGGGTATTTTTAAAAGAGGAGTAGGAAAAAAAAAAAAGAAAACAAGGCAACACAACAGCATCTTTCCAACCAATCAAAATCAAATTATACCTGAGCAACATAATTGGAGTTTAATGAGTAGTTTTATGTTTTGCTAATCAAATCACCATATTGATGGGGTTTATCAGCAGAAATACAATGTTAATTACTAAGGACTGATAAAAAATTAATGCAACTCCAAATGCAACATCCCACATTACATACGGAAAGGCCTGGGTGGACGGTCGGGAAGCTGGTCATTTTTCCTTTTAATGAGTCCAATGGCTGCCGGGCATGGGAGCTCTGGCTGGGCAATGTTTATTTGCCATTTTCAATTAAACATGGTTCAAGGGCTGGATGGCATCGGTGGGTGCTAGTGGGAAGCATTCAGAAGTGAACAGACTCCATCCCTAGGCTTTCATGTGAGGGAATAAAGCTGTACGTTTTTAAAAACGTCGCCAAATCCCTTCCCTTCGCGGCTCAGAGTGGTAGAGAGCCTGTCAACGGAAAGCAAGATCAAGTCCAAATCCAAAAAGTAAATAAAATAAATGCGGATTTTAAAAGTTAACGACATTGACACTCCTCCAGCCAAAACAGGTCTCTGGTTCAAAAGACTCGTGCAATCCGGGGTGACTAACTGGGGCCCTGCTGTCGTTCAGCTGTTTAAAGAAAGGGCTTGTGTTCCACATTTCACAGGACAGACTAAGAGAGTAGCCACGTGGTCATCTCGCCCTCCTCCTTTCGGGCCAGCCTGAGGCGCCCTACCTGACCTGGAAACATCCTGTTGGGGGTTCCGGGCTCGGGGAGAACGGGCTTCTCTTCTGAAGCTTGCCTAAGGGAACTTCGTCATCAAGGATGAGAAGAAAAGTTGGTTAAATAAAGAAATAAAACAAAATGAATTTAATTGGGCCTTCTCAGACTTCTCCCCCCTCCCTCTAAATACATAGGCATGTTCTCTCATTCTCTGCAAAATACTTAAAGGTGTCAAAAAAGATGTGTGACCCAACATCGGAAGGTAGTCAGGAAGCCCAGCTCCATCACCCAAGCTCGGCCCTACCGACCGCCTGTGCTCGCCTTCCCTCCCCCTGCTCTCTGCACAAGGGACCGCAGGGCCTTCCCCCAGTCCACCCTTCTGTTCCAATGACCAGGACTGTCCTCACAAGTAACCACACATTTGCACTGGGCTTCAGGATGACAAGACAGGCTCACATGCCCGGTTCATTTAAATCTCATACCAGCCCCATGGGGGGTGGGGGGTCGGGTATCACTGTCCCCATTTTACTATGGAGGAAACTGAGTCTCAACAGGTCAGGTGACTGACTTAAGGTGGCCCACCAGCTGGTGGGCAACAGAGGCCGAACGTCCACCTCAACCACCAGCTCCAGTGGGGAGAAAGGATTTGGAGTGGCATCTATTGGCTTCCCAAATAAAGCCCATACTCAGACCCACATTGGAGACACTGCACCACGTGCCTGACAGACCTCTGTGCCTCTGCTCACCCACCCCAACACATCCCCTGCTCCCATCCGCAAGTTTCCTCAACAGACATCAAATGGGCTCTTAGCTCTTCATCACCCCCATAACCCCCTCCCCCTCGTGGCTCTGTGTCCAGTGCTCCCTCTCCTTGGAACACCTTGTCTAGTGTTCCTAAATCACTCTCTATCCATCCTTCCTGGGCCAGATCATGCTACCTCCTCCAAGAAGGCCACCTGGATTCCCCCAGGGCAGAAATCAGATCTCTGCCCTCTGTATTCCCCTAACTGCCCAATTGTAATTCATGCATTCGTTGTATAATTAGTTGTTTAATGACTGCTCCTCTTCCATGACTGCACATTCTGGGAAGCCAGGGAGGTAACAGAAAGCCTGAAGAGGTGCTCGAAAACATTGGGTGCAATGAGCAAGTGAATGAATGGATGAATGAATGAATCACTTGTTGAACCTCTTCTGTGAGCCAAACATGTTACATACATAGTACATACTTCAGAAGGCTGTGATAGGATGAAATGAGATAAAGCCAATGAAAGCAGCACATCCAAAGCCCGACATATAATAGATGCCTAATAATTTGTACCTATTATGATTATCACTATCATTTTTATTATCATCATCATACTGTCTCAATTAAATAGTTACAACAACCCTTTCTTGCCTCAAATTTTATCTCCATTTTACGGATAAGGAAATGGGGGTTCAGAGAGGTTAAGCAACTTCCCTAAAGTCACACAGCTGGGAAGGGGTGGAGCTGGGATCCGAGCGGGAATTCAAACCCAGGTTCGGCTAACAACAGCAAAGCCACCCCCTTTGACATCACACTATTCCACTCCCCAACACTGCCATGAGCTCCAAATCACATTGTGAAGGTGGCTTTGGGGCACAGGACCATGCCACATTGCTCACCCATCCCATCTCCCCACAAGCTCCAGATGAAGGTCTAAATAAGTCATGCTCTTTCAGTAGTCCTTGGGATGGAGAAGTGTCCTCTACAGGGACAATCTGGGGCAGAAGTAGATTCTGTAACCAGAAACTGTTTTGCCCTTTGACCTTGCCCACCCGCCCTTGTCCTGCTGAGCTCACAGGTGCCCACCTTTCCAGAAGCTGGAAACTGGGGACCAAAAGAGCTAGCAAAGGAGCCGGGGGCCAGGCTCAGTCTCCTGCCTTATAGCCTGGTGTTTTTTCTACTACACCTGTAAAAGGAATCTTCCCAAAAGATACCACTCCTTATTTTTTGCCACTAAAACATAGCTCCTGAGAGGCAACCACTAAAATATGGTCTGGTCCAAAATTGGTATTCTCTTCCTGTCTGTCCCTCTAGACTCTGCCCAGTGGAGTCCACATGAGGCATCCGGCACCTCAGGACAGACCCCAGCAGGGATATGGCCCAGATTCCAGTACTACTCAGCCACTGAGAGCCTGAGCTAACAAAAATCATTGGGTTTCTCATTCTTGTCTTGACCACGAACCCACTTCTCTCAAGCAAAACCTTAGGAAGTACAACTTCTGGATGAGCATCCAGATCCTGCCAGCAGCCACCTCCCCCTTCAGCCCCAGGTAAGGCTTATGACTGGGCTCCAGGAGCACAACTGGAAAAGCTGTGATCCTGTCCACCCCAACTGTCCCCCAGGGGATGTTAGCCACCACAGCAAGTCATGCCTGCATCACATCAAAGGTTTATGTGTTATTGACATCATGGCCCAATGCACAGGGCCTCTGCTCCACACAGTCATTCAGAAACCCAGGACCCTTCAATCAGTGGGTGCCACCATCCCCTGCATCCCTCCACAGAATCCCCACACCTCTGCAGCACAGAGAGAGTGTGTGTGAAGGGTTGCACATGAGGTTGATGCCACCTCTACCCACACAGCATAAGCCAGAAAAAATTCCCACACCCTCTTCCCTACAAGGGCAAGGGAGGCTGGAAATTGTACTCTGAGCACCCAAGAAGAAAAGTAAATGGGCCGTGGCATCTCTCCATCACTTTATACATGAGAACTCAGAGGTCCAGAGAGGTGTGGTGATTATCCTCGGGTCACACAGTTTTCCAGAACCCAGATCTATTGACTTCCCACCCACGGCTCTCATCCACAAAGTACGGTCTGCATCCATGGTAGGCGGGCCATATGGTAAAACAACAAAGGCCAAAAGGTACCCCTTTACAGAGAACATAGGTTCAAATCTCAAATCTACAGCCAACCTGCTGATCCAGGCTGAACAAGTATCTGGCTCTCTCTGAATCTCAGTTTTCTCATCTGGAAAATGGAAGTAGCAATGCAAACTTCAACAGAGATTAGGAAGATTCAGTGGGCATTGAACCTTGGTTCAGGAACAGAGATTCATGGATGAAAGAGAATTTATAACAGTGGGCTTTTGTTGCCTACCCCCAGACACTCCCCACACTCTTTTCCTGCTCTAATTTTTCTCCTTAGCATTTATGACCTTCTACCTAAGTTCATAATTTACTAAATTGCTATTTTTATTATTCATATCTGTCCTTCTCCCTTGAATGTCAGCTCCACAAGAGGTGGGGGGAAGATTTGAAGGGATTTTGTTAGTGGAAAATATCCAAGAGTCTAGAACAGTTCCTGTCACAAAGGGGGCACCCAGGAAGCATTCAATTAATCCAGAGGTTTTTCATTCACTCACTCAGTCCCAGGGTGGTTCTTTATTGTCACCATGGTCATCAGTTAGCCTATGACCTGCCCTCTTAGGGCATCCACCCACAGAGGTCCCCTTTCCTCTTGCCAGCTGCCAGATAGAAAGAGTGGACTGTGGAAGCAAACCCCTTTTTCATGAGGAACCCACTAGAGAACAGACCCTGAATGGGACATTCACCTCCATGGGGGAGTTTGGAAGCATTTGGAATCACAGCTCATGTCATCAGAGCACTGGGCAGAAAAGCCACCCAAACTAGAGAGAGTGGGTAAAAATACTCTGGATTCTCCTCTCCTCTCACCTTCCAATCTTCTCATTGCCTCCCATTCTCATTGCCTCCCATTAGCCAAATCTATCTGGAAACCCTTGGGCAAGCAATCTCTGGAAAAGTAGTCTCACAGTGCAGGGCAGGACAGGGAACAGCAGAGAATGCTTTCAAGAACAAAATGGCACATGAATGTTTTCCTTTCCATCTCCCATATTCGTATGTACCCAGCACACAGGAGGTTAGTCTTAAGTGTATCAGCTGAATACATTTATGTGTTAAGTATCTCCATTGATGCTAGAAATGATATGTCCTATCTATTTTTTGTCTTGCAAACTTTCTGAGATTGAAATCTTACATAATCCTTCTGTAACTGACCCAGTAATCCCCACCTGCTGGTGTTCACCCACTTGGAAAGTTCCCAGAACTTGAGTGTGGATGAAATCTGAAACTTTCTTCCTCCCAATAAACCATGGCAAAGTGATGAGATGTCACTCCTGTCGTTACATTAAATTAGTTAAGACTATAGCAGACTGGTGCTAGCAGATGATCGTTGCTGGCTTGATGAAGTAAGCAGCCATGTTGACAAAGTGCACATGTCAAGGGACTGCAGGAAGTTTCTAGAAGCTCCACGTGGCCTCTTGGACCTCAAGAAATCTCCAGGGCCCTCAGTCCCACAGAGGTAAAGACATGAATTCTGCCAACAGCCTGAGCAAGCCAGGAGGTTGGTCCTTCCCCAGTCGAGCCTCCATATGAGAATGCAGCCCAGCAAACACGCGACTCTGGCAGGGGGCCCAGGACTCCTGACTCCTGGACTCCTGGGACTCCTGACCTATAGAAACTGTGCAATCGTAACTGTGTCCCTCTGACTCACTGCATGAAAGGCTGCCCACTTAAGACTTTCCCTGAGTCAGACACAGCCTTCCACTGTGTTAAGCCACTAGGATTTTAAAGTTTATCCATTGCAGCTACCACTGTCCTCTTAAAAGTACAAACAGGAAGGTAAATAATCTTTTTTGAGCACTCACTCTGCACCAGGCACTTTGCTAGACACTGTGTGTATATTATCTCATGCAATCATTTGGTCAACCTTACAAGGTAGGTTTTGTTCCTCCATCTTAATGGTTTGGGAAGTTGGAGTTTTGAAATCTACACAACCTGGTCCTCATAGGACTAATGAGTAGTGGAGGCAGAATGAGAGGCAGGACTGTCTGATTCCAAAGCCAATGGGAATCCCTGAAGAAAAAAAAACAAAAAAGAACATAATGTGTGCCAAGTAAGAACCAGAGAAAAGGTGCTTTAGGACATCAAACTAAAAACAACTCACATTTGATCAAAAAGATCAGTAAGTGATCCAGGAGGAGGGGGGCTTTGAGATAGTCTTTGAAGGATGGGCAGAATGTAAATCAGTTAAACTAAGCAACACATTTGCAGTGGGGGAGACAGCCTGAGCACTCGGATAGAGTTTGGAAAGTGCAGGACCCAGATGGAGGAGGGAGATGGGAGCCCAGCGGGTCCAGAACATGGGGTGGGATCGGAAGGGGCAAAGCTTGAGACAGAGTCAGAGTTTACATCGTGGAGGCTTCTGGATGACAAAATAAACACATACACAGATGAAGGCATCTGGTACTTTCCATATTAAAGGTTTTGAGTACAAAAATTGTATAATTTTCGCTGTACACGAGAAGCCTGACTTGGCATGGTCTTATATAGGCACAAAGACTCTCTTCTAATTCTTATATTGGTGGAAGTGATAACACGTAACCTATAGTTAGAAAGATTTCCCAGAAGCAGTTTCAGGAATAATTAACGGAACCCTCTGGAAAGCACACAGAGCTGGTTTCACTGTATGATAAGGCAAAGCCGCATTGCCCCATGACTGCTGGTAGCCAAGCCATATCTGTGAGCGCAGGTGTGTGCCTTTATGTCTGCGTACATAACATGGACAGAAATGCAGCCAGCCTCCATCGACAGGATGCTTTGCCTTCAGCGAGCATGGCCACCAGCGTACACGGGACAGATGTGGACGTCAAAAGCCTCCCGAAAAGCTGGTGTCTCTTTTTCAAGGAGCAATATCTCCTTCACATCTCAAGCCCCTGTCATCTCTTCGACATGCAGAAGATTTCCTTTTCATAAACAGAAGACCTGCTGGCCCAGCCATGACCACAACAGCCCAGCCACAACCACAACCAATCCACAATTTCCAGGCCTGAGAAGCAAGGAGACCACAACCAAGAAAGGCTGTAAGAGGAACATCAGAAGGGCTACTGGCCAAGTTCTGTCCCGTCCGCAGAATAATCCAGGTCCTGAAGTGACTCCCAGACCTCTGTGTCCCAGCCTCTCAGTCCTCCTCCCAGCTCCACCTGGTTTGGCCCCCGAGCAGGGAGAAGACATCACAGCTACACTCAGAAGGCGTATGTCTGTGTTCAAATCCTGGTCCAGCTGCTCCAAAGCTCTCTTGACTTTGAGTAGGTGATTTGTTCCCTGTAAACACTAGAGAATGCCAGGAGAATTAAAGGTGACTCATCGTTTATTATGCCTGGCCCCTAAAACTGACTCGGTAAATAATGGCTGTTATTAGCCAGAGTTCCTTTTCTCACTGGAAATTATGTGCTTAGATGTGATATTTGGGATTGCCGACGGGCGTTTTGAGGAGTAGGGAACTTTGGATCAGTGTGCGATCCGTCTTGATAATGTGGACCCAAGATGAAACATCAAGATCATTTCAAGTCTGGAACCGGCAACCAGTACATGGACATCTCCTCCCCACTTTGTACCAGATGCAGATGGGATAAAGAACCTTCTACACCCTCGTCCGAGTTGCCCAGGAGAACAATCAGCAGGACTGAGACTGGGACAGATCCTCGGGCAGAACCCAGAACACAGGACCTCCCTGTGTGCTGCCATCAGTGTGTTCACTAACACCTTTCACACAGTTGTTGAATTAAACAGCAACCCTACAGTCCACCCCACCTTTGCCCCCATATCTTCATCCTGTCTGCCCGGGTATCCCAAGAGAAAATGGAACCTTGGAGACCTCCACATGGAACTTGCCTCTGGCATGCCCCATCTAACCAGGCCATCAGGGTCCAAAAGAAGACAGGTTTTGCTCAATAGGGGTCCATGCAGCATCGTAATTACAGGCCATGCTTGGAACCACTTGATAGACATTCGCATCTTGACTCCACCATTTTCCAGGTGGTCTGACCTTGGGAATATTACTGAAGCTTTCTGAGCCCCCAGTTTCCTCTTTAGAAAAATAGGAGCAAACCCAACACTTAATAAGATACAGCGTGACTCCAGCAGAGCCCTGGGTCCAACCCTTGCCAGACAGGAGCCCCTTTGTTCCACACACTAGAGTCTCTGGCCAAGAACTTGGAAGGGAGGGGAGGCGGCGGGCAATGCCTTTGTCCTTTGAAGCCAGGTGCACGGGCTTGTTTGCTCCCGTACACCTCAGAAGAGGGGTGAAAAGGTACCAATCCTAGAGCCTTCTCAATAAATCACTTACCAAATCACCTATGCTTTTTGGCAAAGCATTCCTGCTTCTTCCCTATCCCCTTTAGGACGACATCTGCCAAAGGATATCAGGATGTTACATGTTAGTGTATCCAAGACCTGGGATGATTCTGGCCAGGACCAGAGAGTCCTGCCTTCTCCCTAGGGGTTCCTTTCTGAATTAACAAAGGGGTGTCAGGGCTTCATTTAAATATTCCAGCCATTAATCCTGGGCACTCGCTGCAGGGCTGTTCCAGCCCTTTGGGTGTTTTGAATACATTTTAAGGATCATTGCAAATTTGATTGCCATCAATAAAATCACAAACAATATAATTATATTTGTTTGCTTATGTCTAAATAGGTGCACACATGTGAAATGTGAGTATGCTAATATAGGCAAATATGCATGCATATACATGTTTGTGATTTCAGGATATATAGAGATTCATACCTACCCAGCACACAAATGCACTTATATAACTTGCAGAAATAATCTACTTCTTCTTTTTTCTGTGCTATACCGGGGGAAAAAAAATCAAATCTAAGCACGGAGGAACTGAAAAAAAACTACATGTATCATTCACCTGATTTCAATTGTGCCTCCCTTTGAACCTCAGCCAAATCATTTTGTACATTAAAAATTGGTCAGGGATGATAAGATTCCATTTTCATGGTTGGTAATGCAGAACCAGGGAAAGAATACAATTACAGACCCCTGAGTAAACTCTGCGAATGTCAACTTGATGTAAATGATCAAGTGTCGACAAAGGGGCCGGGGAGGGAGGGCTCGGAGAGGGAAGGAGAACTGATCTCCAACGGAGAGCAAGAGACAGACGGACGGAAGGTGAGAGAGATAAACGATCATCCTCATCCTCGTCAGACCTTGGAGCGGAAACGCGGAGCTCCTGGGGCCGGGCAGTTTCTCAAACACTCGAGCTCTCAGCCAGTCTTGAGCGTGCCGAGGTGTGGCAGCTAAATGCATTTATTTCACTCCCCAAACATTTCCTAGGCACCCACTTGGGCCAGTAAATGCCAAACAAAAGGAGTAAAATAGGCTTGACTTTAGGCGACCTGGCTCGGCTGAGGAGGGTTTCCTGCTGGGATGGGAATAGAAGCCCAAACAGATGCTCCTCCAGCACCCGAGGGGTGGACACACACACAAAGGTCCGGCCCGGAGAGAAAAAACAATCAGCTCAGCCTGCCCCTCCTACCACCAGCTGGGTCACAAGAACAGTGGTGCAAGGTCCGAGAAATAGAGGACAACCCTACCTTGCTTGGAGGTCACCCTTAGTGGGACATCATGCCTCCCAGCAAACAGGAGAGAGCCAGGAGATGAAGTCTCAAGACCACGTCATACAGAAGACTATGGAAAGAACTGAGACTCTTTCTCTTGGGAAGCAAAGCCTCAGGGGGATAAGATCTAGTATCAAAAAGCTGCTGGGGGGCGCCTGGGTGGCTCAGTGGGTTAAAGCCTCTGCCTTTGGCTCAGGTCATGATCTCGGGGTCCTGGGATGGAGCCCCGCATTGGGCTCCCTGCTCAGCGGGGGAGCCTGCTTCCCCCTCTCTCTCTGCCTGCCTCTCTGCCTACTTGTGATCTCTCTCTCTGTGTGAAATAAATAAAAAATCTGAAAAAAAAAAAAAAAAGCTGCTGGGAATTGGGGCAGGGCAACCAAAGCACCTAGAGGGTTGTGGACACCAGACTCCAGTCCAGTAAATAGAAATGGTCAGAACAGATTTCTGTGCGGTCCCAAAGAGAGGGGTATCCAACATTAAAGCGTCTTTGTATGGTAATGAGCTCCCTGTCACTGTAAGTATGACAGAAGGCTGGTCCACCACTTGTTTTAGAACATTGGAGGGAGCATTTCTGCACTGGAAAGGAAAAGGTGTTGACTGAAGTGTATTGAGAGGGGCTTAAAAGGAGAGATGGTTAATTAGAACCCAGGTGAGTATCAGCTTCGAAGGAGGAGTGAGTTTAAAGTCCGAATTTGCCCTCCATGTCCCTTCCATTTGTCCTCCGTCTACGATATCTCATGCCCTGTTGCACACAACCCCACAGCGATGTCTCTTATCTTAGACTGTTTCTCCAACACTTGGCACGTGCGTTCTTTCTCTGATTCCACAATGCTAGGTACCCAAATGGTAGGTACCCATCCAGGCTCTGAAGATACAACAGGGTGTGCGACACTTGAACTCTCAGGTATTTGTCTGATCTGTTGCTGCTGAACTTGGTGGTCATCATGCATGAACCCAAGTGTTAGCCACGAGGTCAAGATGGCAGGTGTACTTTGATCCACCTGTGCTCATGAGGGACATTATATGGCAAGTGGTATTTGGATCACAGCCAAAGAGAAGCCTCGCTAAACTAAAGGCAAAAGTCATACCTTTAGGGCTTCCTTCCACCTCTCCTGTAAGGGGGATGCTGGCTGCTACGGTGATGGGAGGAGGAGTAGAATGAAGGAGGAAGGAACTGGCAAGGCAATTGACTGACGAAGTTCAACCTATGAAAGGCATTGTCTACACGGACTCTTTAGAGCCAGGCTTGGGAAGTCCCAGTGCTGCTCTTATGGGGCTAGACTATCAATTCAAGACTCCAACCTTCTGGGTGCCATATTGGTTCTGCTTTCTCTATGACCATGGGAATTCAGGGAGCTGCAGATAGTTATCCATGTTACAGCCTATGTCTCCAGCTGTGCCTTGGATTTCCTTTTCCTTCTTCTGGCATCTTCATGAGAGAGCCAACCATTTCTCCTTTGACTGCAGAAATGCAGGGAGTACCACATAGGCTGCGTGCCAAGTGCGTCTCTGAGGTTGGCCCATCGGGTCAAATAGAATTAGCTTGTGGTTCTATGGATGGACACCCAGGCTGTCTCTCACCAACAGGAGGTTCCTCCGAGTGCTCCTTGTTCCCCTCGCCTTCGGTGGCCTCTCCAGCTTGGTTGGAAGGACTGTTTGCGCAGCCAGTAGCCCTATATAGGAAGGCCTGAGAGATGGGCAGGAGACCAGAAAAAGGACTCTAGACTAAGACACTGGGGGACCTTCAGGGTCTGGGTTAGTCATTTTTTGGGGTCCTGTCTTCCTAAGGGGACCCCAAACCACATCCACCACCACACATGACTATTTTTCTATCTCCCGAACGTCTCCTATAGCACCTGGAGAGCTAACTTGCTGGATTACTGTGTTTGCTGATCCTAACTGAAGTATGACTCTACGTCTTTCCCACTGTTCCCTCAGGACCGTCTCAGTACTAACATGGGAGGTGGGGGCAATCTGAAAAATAGGGACTTGCAAACACTCCCCCCCCCCCCAAGAGCCTGTCCGCCTCATCCCACAGGGACCCTGAGTAGTTCTGTAAGAAGCCAGGTGGGGGTGGCGGGCCTGGGAGCTCCAGATCCGCACAGTGCAAGGACAGTGAAGAAGGAGGACAGACCACTGAGCGGGGAGCACCCCCCTCCAGGGCCGAGGGCCGCGTCCTTGGGGGACCCAAAAAGAGCAAACCTTTTCCAGGAGAAAGAACACACATCTCCCTACCATCCCATCATCATTCAAAAGCTGAGAGCAAGACTGATTTTTCCAATTTATTTTAGAATTATCAACCGAACTGATTAAAGCAGCTATCAACTTGGGTTGTTCTTTATGTGTCGTCCTCGTTTCACATTTCCAATGTTTTTTCGCGCACAGGCTGCATAAATTATTGAAACATTATTTTATTTATCCATCCCCCTGTGACAGAAATAGGTTTTCTGAAAGCAGATCTTTCCCTAATCAGTTTTGTTTTTCTTGGTTTTGCTTCCAAATAGCTCCATGAATTTCAGGCTGACAGATGTGTAGCACTGGTTTACTTCTTTAGTGTGAAACAAGCCACGGCAGGAGGAGAAAAAGAAAGGGTCTGGATGTCAGAGTCCTTGGACATAAACGACCGGTGCCCAGGGGACAAGAGATTTCCCGAGTTGGTCCAGAGAGCAGGCAAGAGGAAGATGGCACTGTGAAGTGATGGGCTGGTGATGGTGGCCTCCGCTTCCTCGAGGTTCAGGGCATGCAGGTCTAACTTCGCTTCTCCAGCGCCTGGGTTACAGACCTCCCCTTCCCAGTGGTGGGCCATGCCCAGTGGGAGGCACCAAAGGTACCAGGTCCCATGGTGACCATACAGTGAAACTGGCCCACCATCCACCCACATGGCACTGACAGCTTTTCCCAGGAGTCATCTGAGTCACCCTAACTGCAAGACATGTTTAAAGGGTGGGTCTGTTGTATCTTTGCGGGAACATGCCTCCCGTCTAAAGTATCTGAGAGACAAGGAGTGACATGTGCTGCCAAGAGAGGAAATGTGCCCATGTAAAGCTCAGATGTGCCAGAGAACACCTAGGAGGGCTCTCCATGCTTTGCAAGACATTAGCCCTGTTCACAGGGATCAGCCCAGGTCACAGGGCTTCATCCACCTGGCCTTAAGAATTGGGGGCTGTGGGCTCAGCTCTCCGAGGGAGTCCCAGAGAATCACGCAGGACTGTATCCAGGGTCCCATGTGGCCCCCCAGTGCATGACCAGGGGAGTCGCTCCGGGTGTCCACACCACTCCTAACAGAGCCCCTTGCCTACAGGCACCACCAGTGGTCAAACCCTCCTCCAGCAACTGTTCTTCAACCATAAGACACACTCCCGTTCCAGAAGCCATAGAGTGGGGGGGGCGGGAGGGTAGGAATGTTCACTCTACAGTCAAGGAGGTGTGGTATCTCCACACATGCTATTCCTTCTTGGAATTCCTTTCCCTGGCTGGACCTCCCTGCCCACCACCACCACCACCACCAAACTCCTAATCATCATGAAGTTTAGAGGGGGACTCAGAAAAGATTTTCGGGCCTCCCTCAGGCACCCTAAGACAGTCTTTCCCACGGGAGCCCTTTAAGAAAGGATCAAGTTTCCTCCAAAGCAGAGCCTAGAACAAGGATCCCGACCCAGGTCACATGATTCAGCAGAACGGAGAGCTCTTTGAGAAAGGTCCCTAAGGGAGGGAGGACTGCAGGGCAGGGAAGGGAGGGAGCCAACCAGGATTTGGCCTCAGGTCAAGGCTGCCCCTGCTCCACAGGTGGGGTGCAGGCCTCTGGAACAGAAACACACTCAGAGCAATTGTCTGCACCTTGAAGCAAAGGAGCTGCCCTCTTACCCCTGAGTCAGCCGGTCATCAGCTCTGTGAGGCCCCCATGTCAAGTGGTCATGCGTAGGTCAAAGGCATCCTCCAGATGAGAGGGGCAGCTGAGAGCTGTTGGCAGCCCACCCTTACAGCTGCTGGTGGTCAGGGTTATGTAAAGGCCATCGGGGCAGGGCACCAACAGCCTCCACGAAGACCCTCCTCTACAGACCTGTTGCTCTGGGCACCATCGTGGTGGTGACAATCATTCAGGGAGCTCCCACTGAAGTTACGTTCTACACTGATGGCTGTGTTGGTGATCCCATTAAACCCCCGTGCACCCTGAAACAGAAAGCAAAATCCCCCTTGAATGGGAACATCACTGAGGCTCAGAGATCTCATGGGACCTGCTGACAGGTACACAGCTAGTCAACCATGGACCAAGTTCACAGCAAATGTTCATTTGAACCCCAGTTTATCAGACATCAGAGTCTGTGTTCTATTAACTATGTTTCTGGCTTCATTCCATTAGGGCAATTACCACATCACATTATGTTTGTTTGCACATCCCTCTCTCCTGTGAACTGTGGTCCCACTATGAATAAAGACTGCCTTTCTTTCTCCTCACTTCCTCCTTTCTTTCACTCTCTGTTATGTTGGGCTGTATTGCCACCATTTACTGAACGCACCCCGAGCCAGGCCCTTGCTGGGCCCTCGTGGTTAGCTGCATTATTTGTGCCACTTACCATTAAGAAGATGACTCATTGCCCTCGGACTTCCCACCCTCACTGGCATCAGGCTTGGGAATATGATTGGCTTTGATCAATGGAAGTGAATGAAGGGATAAGTCTCTGGGAGGAAAAATACATAATACCAGTAAGGAGGAAGATAGGAAGATCTGACCTAGTCCCAGGGTTGGGGAAGGCACCAGTGAGGCCAGGATCTGAAGGCATCAGATGCAACTAAGTGGAAAAATAAAGGATGCCATTGTTTGTGCAAAGGCCCTGTGGTGGAAGGGAGCATGATGTCATCAAAGCTTTAAAACAAGGCCATTGGCTAGAGCACAGTTGGGTGGCTTAGGGAGATCATATGACTTCTCCAAGCTTCCTTCCTTGTTTATAAAATAATAGTGCAAGAGCAAAAATTGACTTCTCCTGTTTTCAAGGTTCCCTTTTCCTTTCTCTGATCCCAGAGCTGGGCAGAGAACCCTCCCATGGGGAGACACGAGTGTCTTGGCCCACAGAATCTCATCCTGGGCAGGGCTCACCTGAAACACGGGTGCTGTTCTCATCCCCAGCTCCCACATCACACCGTATTCCCAACCCCAGTCAATAACAAAATAAAAAATCAATTTGGTTAATCTTCTTCAAACAGAAGAACACAGAAATCTCTTAATAAGAAGAAAATAGGCCTATTTATAATCAGACCAAGAAAACTGCACATGTAATGTGCTTTGTGCCTCAAAACTAATTTCTTTAAAATTTTTAATTTGGAACACACAAAATAACTACTTTTAAAAATATGCAATTGCACGACTAATTCCATATTAATGAAACACAACATCTGTGGCTTTTCACATCTGATAGAGTTAAAATACTACCAAATTAAAGCAAGGGATTAATTTGTTTTGACTTATTAATATTGGTTAGCTATTCAAGTTTATTTTCCCCCATTTTCTGATTTTTTTTTTTTTTTGGTCATTAACCAGCTCTGTCCTGTCCTTCAAAGACATTAGAATTACAGTAATCACCTTCAGCGTCTTGCCATTCACACAAGGTACCATTATTCCTAAGCAGGCACTCTGCTCCTTTTTAGCTGCCTAAAGTCAATAGTCATAAAACATCATCATTTTTTCCTTCTACTCAATTCCCAGCAACTCTGTCTCTACATTCCCCTTGACTTAGAATAGCTGATGTCAAAACGAAATCAGAGCCACTGCCAACATGAACATGACCTCCTCCATCACACGCACAACATTCCAGACCTTTCCTGAAACTTTGTCTCCATCCATGCACGCTCCTGGATGCTTCTGGATATTGTTACCACAACCGCAACCAACTGACACGTGGGGCACATGGGTGAGTTTGACGGCCAACCAAGCCAGAGCACTCCCTGTGGCTCTTTCGAGTGAAGCTCGGGGGTTGGTCCCGGGAGACGGGCGGCGGGGGGGGGGGGGGGGGGGGGGGGGGGGGGGGGGGGGGGGGGGGGGGGGGGGGG
>PISX010009800.1:0-73981 GCA_004024625.1 Mellivora capensis | reverse complement strand
AAAAAAAAAAAAAAAAAAAAAAAAGAAAAAAAAAAAGAAATGAACACCCTCAGGAAATGGGTCTGCAGCAAGTACATCATTTTTGTTTGCAATTCAATACAGATTTTTTACCCTTTAAAAAAATTAAATGTATAAAAGTTGTCTTTTTAAAATGTTATTGTTGAAACTGAAAATTATGTAGAAAAAATATGTTTACTAACAAAATAAATGGATTAAATTTTTAATTAAGTGCTTTTATTAAAAACAAAGGTATATCCTATAAAAATAGAATATGCATTCTTCTCAAGTGCACTTAAGACATTCTCCAGGATAGATCTTATGTTATATCAATTACATTTCAATTACATTTCAGTAGATTTTAAAGGATAGATATCATACAAACTATCTTCAACTACAATGGGATAAATTCAGAAATCAATAATAAAAGGACTGGAAAATGAACAAATTTGTGGAATTAAGCAAAACATATTTAATCAACTAATGGACTAAAAGAGAAATTCTAAGGAAAATTAGAAAGTACTTTAAAATAAACTCAAAATGGGTGAAAGATCTAAAGGTGAGAGCAAAATCCATCAAAATCTTAGGGGAGAACACAGGCAGCAGCCTCTTTGAACTTTGCCACAGCAACTTCTTGATAGAGACGTCTCTAAAGGCAAGGGAAACAAAAGCAAAAGTGAATTACTGGGACCTTATCAAGACAAACAGTTTTTGCACAGCAAAGGAAACAATCAACAAAACTAAAAGAAAACCTATGGAATGGTAGAAGACATTTGCAAATGACATATGACATAAAGTGTTAGTATCCCAAATCTATAAAGAACTTATCAAACCCAACACCCAAAAAACAAAATCCAGTCAAGAAATGAGCAAAAGACATGAACAGACATTTCTCCAAAGAAGACATACTTGCATTAATAGACACATGAGAAAATGCACAAAATCACTCAGCTTTAAGGAAATACAAATCAAAACCACAATGAGACACCACCTCACACCAGTCAGAATGGTTAAAATGAAGAGGTGTCTGGATGCCTCAGTTGGCCAAGAGGTTGTCTTCATCATGATTACATCATCTCAGGGTCCTGGGGTTGAGCCCCTGCTCAGTGGCGAGTCTACTTCTTCCTCTGCCTCTCCCTCATGCTAGTGTTCTCTCTCTCTTTCTCTCTCAAATAAATAAAATCTTTAAAAAAGATTGAATCATGAAGATGAGAGAACCTCAATATATCCATAACTATTAAAGGGATTGTATCAATAATCTAAAGTCTCCTGACCAAAATAAAACAAAAACTAAACAAACCAAACAAACAAGCAAACAAAAAAATACCACCACCACCACCACCAAAACGCTGGACCTGACACCTTCACGAGTGAATTCTACCTAATATGTAAAGAAGACCCAACACTAATACTTCTCTCTCTTTTTTATTTTTATTTTTTACATTTTTTCTTATTTTTGTTATATTAGTCACCATACAGTGCTTCATTAGGTTTTGATGTAGCATTCCCTGATTCATTGTTTGCATATGCTTTAAACCTTATCCCAATAGCAAAATAAGACAAAGATAATATAAGAAATAAAGAAACAAACTACAAACCAATATCCCTTATGAATATGGATGTAAAAATCCTCAGCAAAATAATACCAAACAGAATTCAGTGGCACATTAAAAGGATTACACACCATGACCAAATGGCATTTGTTTCTGGAATTCAAGGATTATTTAACACATGAAAAATTGATCAGTGTAATATACCACATTAATAGAGTAAAGAAAAAAAATATGATCAACTCAAATTATCCAGAATAAACATTTGACAAAATTCAAGACTATTTTAAAATAGAAATGACCATCAAAGAATAGAAAGAAACTGCCTCAAAATAATGAGGCAATTCAAACAAAAGAATATGAAACAAAGAATAAATAATCAGTAAAAGAATGAAAGCTTTTCCTCTAAGATCAGGAACAAGTCAAGGATTCTTGCTTTCACCACTTCTATTGAATAAAGCAATGGATGCCCTAACCATAGCACATAGGCAAGAAAAAATAAATAAATAAATGGATCCAAATTGGAAAGGAAGAAGTAAAATTATTTCTGTTCACAGTTAGCATAATATTAAATGCAGAAAAATCTAAAGATTACACATGCAGACAAAATAACCTATTAGAATGACTACTAAAAAAATACATCAAAGAAGAAAAATTCAGTCAACCTACAAAAATCAGTTGCATTTCTACACACAAACAATAAACAATCTGAAAAAAAAGAATAAGAAAACAACTCCATTTGAATAGCATTTAAAAAGTCTTAGGAATTAGTTTAACTAGGAGGTAAAAGTTTTGTACAATAAAAGTTACAAAATATTCTTGAAAGAAAATAAGAAGACACAAATATATAGAAAGAAATCCATGTTCACAGATTGGAAGACTCAATACTGTTAAGATATCCATACCATCAAATTTTTCTAGAGATTCAAAGCAGTTCCCACCAAAATCCTAACAATGACTTTGAATTAAAAAAAAAAAAAAGAATCCATCCTTAAATTGATATAGACTCTCTAGGGACCCTAATTAGCCAAGAAATCTAATAAAAGAAGAGAACAAAGCTGGAGAGCTCACACTTCCTGATTTCAAAACTTACTACAAAGCTATAGTAATCAAAACAATGTGGTACCAGCACAAAGACAAACATATAAACCAACAGAAGAGAATAGAAAGTAACCATTACAAATATGGTCAAATGATTTTTGATAAGGATGTCAAGACATTAAGTAGAAAAATTTCAGTTTTTTCAACGTGTGGTAGCAGGAAAGCTTCACATCCACATGCAATAGAGTAAATTTGGACTTTTACCTAAAACAGCATACAAAAACTAACACAAAATTATTCAAAGATCTAAACATAGCAAGTAAAACTATAAAACCCATAGAAGAAAACATAGGGAAAAAGCTTCATGACATTGAAGTTCACAGTGATTCATTGAATATAGCCCCAAAAATACAGGCAATAAATTAAAAATAGACAAATTGGACTTAAGAAAACTTTATATAAAAAACTCATCAAAGGATACTTTCACCAGAAAGAACTTACAGAATGTGAGAAAATATTTGCAAATTATATATTTTGATACCCAAAACTCACAGATATCTCTTTATATTCAACAACAAAACACAAACAACCTGATTCAAAGATGGGCAAAGGACTTGAATTGGCATTTCTCCAAAGAAAATATATAAATGGTCAGTGAACAAGAAAACAACCTCAACACCACTAACCATCAGGGCAATGTAAATCAAAGCCACACCAAGATACTACTTCACACTCACTAAGATAGCTTCTATCAATCAATCAATAAAACCAAAAAATAACATGTGTTGGTAAAAGTGTAGAGACATTGGAACACTTGTATACTATTGTTAGGAATGTCAAATGGTTTATCCACCGTGGAAAACAAAATGGTGTCTTCTCAAAAAATTAAAAGTAATGGTCCAACAATTTGGGTCCAACAGTTAAAATGGTCCAACAATTTGAATTCTGGATATATACTCTAAAGAATTGAATTCATTGTTTCCAAGAGTTAGTGGCAAAAGCTTGTTACAGCAGTATTACTTACAATAGCTAAAAGATGGAGGCAACCCAAGTATTAGATTAATGGATAAGCTAAATGTGATATTTATATACAATGGAAGTTGAATTCAGCCACAAGAGGGAAGGAGTTCTGATAGTACGATATGAATGACCTGTGAAGATTATATTCTGAGTGAAATAAGGCAGTCACAAAAAGGCAAATATTGTGTGACTCCACTTACAGGAAGTACCTAAAGAGTTCAAAATCAGAGATAGAAAGCAGAATGATGATTGCCAGAGTTTGGGGAAAGGGAGAAATGGAGAGTTATTATTTAATGGATATAGAGTTTTTGGTTTGCAAGGTGAAAAAAATGTTCTGGAGATGGGTGGTGGTGATGGTTGCATGTGGGAATTCATAATGTCTGGCTATGTAAGATTTAATAAACATATGCTTCCCTCGATAAGGCTAGTTGAAACGCAAAGAAAGAGTGTCCAGAAAACTGCACCCCCTTTAAGATTTCTGGGCTGAAAACAGCCAAATCCTCCTTATGGATTAATGCACTCATCCAGGGAGTGAATTTTTGACTTAGGAGAAACATTTGTCTTTGGAGATCATGGGTGCAGCTTGCTCTATTCACACGATACTCCTTATGCCAATGTCTTGATTATTATAGCTTCATATTCCTTCTTTTCTTTCTTATTCCATTGTATTGATAACATTTGCAGTAAAGATGGAGCAGAGTCTGGCTCAGGACCTGTTGCCACTTGAGCTACTGGTCCCTGGACCTTCTCATTTCTCCTACTAATGTGTCTGGAGTAATCTTTCCATTCACCACCTCAGTGTGTTCTGGCCAAACTCAACAGTTGCACAACAATGTAAATACACTTAATGTCATTAAACTGTCCACTTACAATGGTTATGATGGTGAATTTTTTATGCATATTTTACCACAATGACAAAATTGATAAAAAGCAAAGTTATAATATTAATATAAAATTGACACATTATAATGTAAGTCTGGAGGTAAAAGAAACTTTTCTGATAACTAAAATTAAAACCAGAAAAGTGTAGAGATATTGACTATAAAAAGCTTATTTTATCAGAATACACCTATCCTTTGTATAGAAAAGTTCTATGAATAAGTTAATACATGCCTTTGCAAAAATAAGCAAATATCCATACTCAAAATGCTCAAAATTGCTCAATGCAATCCTTTAGCAATAGCAATATTCAGAAAAAAAAACCTGACTGTTCACTGATAATAATTAGAAGATAAAGCATGCTAGAGCATTTAATATATGATTTGCTCTTTAAAAATAATGTTTCTATTAATAGCAGTTGCTATGACCTGAAATTCAGAGCTAAGTAAAATATACGGTCTTGAGACAGTATGTTGAGTATAATCTCCCTTTAAAAATACCATATAGAAAAAAAAAGAGTAAGATACATAGAACAGGTTAACATTATCTTTCTCCAAATATTGAGATTGTGTCATTCACTTTTTTCTTTCTTTATTTTACTTGTACATTCTATTTATCAATACAAAAGTGCTATTTTATAATAAGAAAATACCAACAACAGTTATTTTAATTAAAAAATTAAATTAAAATAGATGCAATTTGTTTTCCCAAAAACTCATTATAAAAATTTAACTGTATTATGATGGCCTTTTGTTCCTCCTGGGTTTTTCCATGGAGGGAATGTTATTTCCCATGTATTTTCTAATTGTTGCATTTATATTTAAGTAACCCTTAAAATAGAATTAGTTGATTGTTCCTCTAGACATATTTTTTGAAAGAAATTAAGTGGAAGGAGATGTCAACCTTCATATTCAGGTATTGATATTCATTTTAAATTTAAGTGAATTAAGTGTAAGTGCTTGTATTTTGAGCATATTTGTCATGCTGCTCTCTAACTGTTCCATCTAGATACTGGTTTGGTAGACATTCCATTGTTCAACAGATTGCTTCAGGTGAAAATAAAGGAAAATATGGCATTGTTTATTAGATCTTGCTAACATATATTAAACTATTAGGAACGAAGTCTGAATATTCTATAAATTCTATCTTTGTATTCAATTTTATAAAGCATAACCGGAAATAATATACTGGTGTGATATAAACTGAAAAAAAAATGAAAAAGTCTGAAAATATTTCCAAAATTTACTGCTTCCCAAACTTTGTTTTGTGGAATGCTAATATTTGAGGGAAGGCTAGTAGGTTTCATTGGGATGGAAGAGAGAGAGGTCTTTTATTGTGTATTCTCTGAGAAAAAGTACAGCAAATTGTAGTGACTGAAAACAATCATTTTGTTATATATAGGATTTCATGGGTGAGGCATTTGGGTAGGGTTCAGCAGGCTGATTCCTCTGCTCCATATGTTACCATCTGAAGTCACTCTGTCATTTGAAGCTATCAGATGGGATAGTGTGCAGTCCCCAAGGCAGCTTCATTCAGATGCCTGACAACCTAGCATGGAGAGCCTGAAAGTTGGTTTCAATAGTGACTATGTTACTTGAGCACCTACATGAGTCCTCTTTGCATGGGAGTTATTGGACTTACATCTCAGGGCTCCCTGGAATGTTATTTTAAGTGTGGAAGTTGTAAACTTTCTTTTGAGATAGCCCCAGATTCTATCATTCTGTGACATTTCATTAATCAAGCTTGTCGCTAAGGCCAATCCAAACTAAGAGAGGGGAATTAGATTCCATCTCTTAGTGAGAGAATTAGTAAAACATCTGTGGCCATCTTTATCCCATCACAAAGAAGGTTTTGGTTGAAAATTCTGATTTCCTGATTTGAGGTTTCTTAGAAACATTAATACTTGTATAAGACACTGCAGATTGTTAAGTGCTTGTGATGTAATGCCACTTGCCTAGACTTCTTTGAGAAAAATGACTTTTTCCTAAAAACCTTTCCTGGAATGTTTTCTTCTTTAAGTGTACTTTCTAAGTATTACTTTTAATACTCTTAGTCACTGATACTCCTCCCTACCTGGATATCCATCTAGTTTCTATTCCCATATTATTTATTTATGCTGAGTTTAAAAATTTTATGAGTGAATATTTGCTTGTATAAATTGGTTTTTAAAAACAGCTTTTGAGATGCAATTCACATATCATATAATTCACCCACTTAAAGTACATAATTCAATGGATTTAGTATATTCACAGACATTTGAAACCATCTCCACAGTCAACTCTAGATTGTTATCACCTCAAAAAGAAACACTACAGTCTTTACCTATTGCTTTCCTACCCCCAACCCACTGCAATCCTAAACAACCACTAATCTACATTCTGTCTCTATAGATATCTGTATTCTGTACATTTTGTTTGAATGGATTCATATAGCATGTGGTCTCTTTTGATTGGCTTCTTTCACTTAGTATCTTTTCAAGGTTTCATCCACATTTTAGTATGTATCAATACTTCATTTAGATAGGAAAATAACATTTCTTTGTACAGATATACTAAATTGTTTATCCACTTATTCATTGATGGAAAATTAGTTTCCACTGTGTCATTATTAAAAATAATGCTGCTATAAATATTCATGTATACATTTTTATGTGGACATATGTTATCATTTATCTTGGGTATATACCTGGAAGTGATTTTATAGGTTATTTGACAATTCCATCTTTAATTGTTTGAGAAACTACCAGTTTTCCAAAGTAGCTGAATTATTTTACACCCCTACCAGCAGTGTATGAGAATTCTGATTCCTCTAAATCTTCACCAACACTTATTTTTTTTATTGTAGTCATCTTAATGTATGTGAAGTTGTATTTTATTGTGGGTTTGGTTTGAACTTCTCTGGTCACTAATGATATCAAGCCTCTTCTCATGTGCTTATTAGTCTTTTACATATATTCCTTGGAAAAATATTCAGGCAATTTACTTATTTCTTAAATTGGGTTATCTTTATTGACTTCTAAGAGTTCTTTCTATATTCTAGAAACAAGAACCTTGTAACACATATATGATTTTAAAACTTTTCTTCCATTCTATGGGCTCTCCTATCACTTTATTGAAGATGTCATTTGGAGTGTAAGACTATGATCTTTAATGAAGTCCAATTTTATTTATTTTTTCTTTAGTTATTTAAAATTTTGGTGTCATATCTATGAATTCTTTGAGAAATCCAAAGTCATGAAGAATTGCCTTCACATTTTCTTCTAAAAGTTTTATATTTTTAATTTCTACATTTAGACGCTTAGTGCATTTCTACTAACTTTTGTTTATGATTGGAGGTAACAATCTAATGTCCTTCAATCACATGTGTCTAACTTAGAATCATTTGTAAAACAAACAAACAAACAAACAAAGAAAAACAAAAACAAAAATAAAAAACCCTGTTCTTTCCCAGTGCAATAAGTGATTGGAAACAGGCTTGATGCAATGAACAGCAAGCTGAAAGAAGCAGAGGAATGAGTTAATAACCTAGATGACAAATAATGGGAAAAAAGGAAGCTGAACAAAATAAAGAAGACATGCAACATGAGAATAAACTTAGGGAACTCAGAGTGACTCTATCAAAGGTAATAATTTTCATATTGTAGGATTCCCAGCAGAAAATTTATTCAAAGAAAGAAGCTGAAAACTTCCCTAATCTGAAGACATCTAGATCCAGGAAACACAGAAAAGTTCCATCAAATTAAAATAAAAAAAAAAAACAAAAAACAGAGCAGCACCAACACATATTGTAATTAAATTTGCAAAATATAGTGAGAAAGAAAAAATATCTTAAAAGCAGCAAGACAAAAGAAGTCCTTAACTTATAAGGAAAAGCCCATAACACAAGCTGGAAGTTTTTCTCCCTTTTTTTTTTAATTTAATTTAATTTTTTCCCTGTTCCAAGATTCATTGTATATGCACCACCCCCAGTGCTCCATGCAATCCGTGCCCTCCATAATACCCACCACCAGGCTCACCCAACCCCCTCCCCCCCTCCCCTCCAAAACCTTCAGTTTGTTTCTCAGAGTCCACAGTCTCTCATCATTCATCTAGCTGGAGATTTTTCAAAAGAAACTGGGCAAGCCCGAAGGGAGTGGCATGATATATTCAAAGTGTTAAAAAGGAAAATCTGCAGCCAAGAATAATCTATCCAGCAAAGCTAACATTCAGAATAGAGGGAAAGATAAAGAATTTCCCAGATAAACAAAAACCAAAGAAGTTCATGATCACTATACCACCCTACAAGAAATATTAAAAGGGACTCTTTGAGTGCAAAGGAGAGGCCAAAAGTGACAAAGAGAGGAAAAGATCAGAGAAAATCTCCACAATCAATGACAAAACAGGTAATAAATGGCAATAAATACATGTCTATGGGAAGTTACTTTGAATGTAAATGGACTAAAGGCTCCAATGAAAGACATAGAGTGTCAAAATCGATACAAATACAAGATCCATCTACATGCTGCCTACAAATTCACTTGAGACCTAAAGACACCTTCAGATTGAAAGTGAAAACACTTAAGTTGCAAATGAATGTCAAGGGAAATCTGGAGTAACAATACTTACATCTGGCAACTAGAATTTAAAACAAAGACTGTAAAAAGAGACAAAGAAGGGCAGTATATAGTCATAAAGGAGATAACGCAACAAGAAGATCTAACAATTGTAAATATTTATGGACCCAGACATGGAGGGTCCCAAATATTTAAAACAATTAATAACAAAACATAGAGGAACTCACTGATGATAATACAACAATAGTAGGAGACTTTAGCAACCTATTTACAGCAATGGACAGATCATCTAAACTGAAAATAAACAAAGAAACAATAGCTCTGAATGACACAGTGGAACAGATGGACTTGACAGATACATTCAGAATACTCCAACCTAAAACAGCAGAATACACATTCTTTTCAAGTGCACATGGAACATTCTCCAGAATATATCACATATTCGGTCACATAATAAGCCTCAACAAATACAAAAAGACTGAAATCATATCATGAAGCTTTTCTGACCACATTGTTATGAAACTAGAAATTAACAACAAGAAAAAATTTGGAAAAGCTAAAAAATATACGGAGGTTAAACAGCACACTACTAAGCCATAAATAAATCAATCAGGAAATTGAAGAAGAAATTTAAAAATGTACAGAAACAAATGAAAATGTAAACACCATGGTCCAAAACCTTTGGGATGCAGCAAAAGCAGTTCTATGAGGGAATTACAAAGCAACACAGGCTTAACACAAGAAGCAAGAGAATTTTCAAATAAACAACTTAACGTTGCACCTAAAGGAGCTAGAAAAAGAACAAATGAAGCCTAAAGCAGGAGGAAGGACATAATAACAATTAGAGCAAAAATAAATGATATAGAAAATACAATAACAGTAGGACAAATCTATGAAACCAGGAACTGGTTCTTTGAAAAAAAAAATCAATGAAACTGCTAAACCTGTAGCCAGACTTACCAAGAAAAAAGGAGAAAGAACCCCAAAAATGTAAAATCACAAATGAGAGAGAAGAAATAACAACCAATAACAAAGAAATACAAGCAATTTAAAAGACTAATGAAACTCTATATGCCAACAAATTGAACAACCTGGAAGAAATGGATAAATTCTTAGAAAAACATAAACTACCAAAACTAAGTCAGGGAGAAACAGAAAATTTGATTGAACAGACCCATTATCAGCAATGAAGATAAGTCAAAAACTCCCAATAAAGAAAAGTCTAGGACTAGATGCTTTCACAGGGGAACTCTACCAAATATTTAAAGAGGAGTTAATGCCTACCCTTCTCTAATTATTCCAACAAATAGAAAAGGAACGACAACTTTCAAATTCATTCTATGAAGCCAGCATTACCCAGATACCAAAACCAGATAAATACTTCACTTAAAAAGTGAGCTACAAGCCAATATCTCTGATGAACATAGATGCAAAAATTCTCAATAAATACTAGCAAAATGAATCCAACAATACGCTAAAAACTCATTCAGCACAATCAATTGGGATTTATTCCTGGGTTGCAAGAGTGGTTCAATATTCACAAATCATTCAACATGATACAACACACACATGAAAGAAAGGATAAGAACCATATGATCATTTCAGTAGATGCAGAAAAAATATTTAACAATGTACAACTACTCAGGATAAAAACCCTCAACAAACTAGGTTTAGAGAGAAGATATGTCAACATAATAAAGTCCATATACCAAAAAAAAAACCCATAGATAACATAGATAGATAAGATCTATCTTAGATAGCATCATCCTTAATAGGGGAAAACTGATAGTTTTTCCTCTACAAGGAACAAGACAGGGATGTCCACTCGAATCACTGTTATTTAACATAGTATTGGAAGTCATAGCCACAGCAATCATACAATAAAAGTCATTCAGATTGTAAGAAAGAAGTAAAACCTTCACTATTTGCTGGTGACCTGATACCCTATACAGAAAATCTGAAAGACTTCACCAGAAACTTGCTATCACTGATACACGAGTAAAGTCACAGGATACACAATTGAGGTACGGAAATCAGTTGCACGTCTATACACTAATCATGATGCAGTAGAAATGGAAATTAAGGAATCAATCCCAATTACATGCACACCAAAATAATAAGATACCTAATAATAACCCTAACCAAAGAGGTGAAAGACTTGTACTCTGAAAACTAAAAAACACTGATGAAAGAAATTCAAGATGACACAACGAAATGGAAAGACATTCTATGTTCATGGATGGGAAGAACAAATATTGTTCAAATGTTTATACTGGGCAAAGCAATCTACACATTTAATGGAGTCCCTATCAAACTACCAACAGCATTTTTCACAGAACTAGAATAAACAGACCTAAAATGTGTATGGAACTACTAAAGACCTTAAATATTCAAAGCAACTTGAAAAGAAAATAAGGATGGAGGCTTCCTAATTCTCTACTTCAAATTATATTACAAAACTCCAGTGATCAAAACAGTATAGTACTGGCATAAAAAAAAAATAGGAAAAGAATACAAAACACATGGGACGCCTGGGTGGCTCAGTCATTAAGCTTCTGCCTTCAGCTCAGGTCACTATCCCAGGGTCCTGGGATCGAGCCCTGAATTGGGTTCCCTGCTCAGCGGGAAGCTTGCTTCTCCCTCTCTCACTCCTCCTGCTTGTGTTTCCTCTCTTTCTGTCTCTCTCTCTCTGTCAAATAAATAAGTAAAATCTTAAAAAAAAATACAAAGCCCAGGAATGAACCCACAATTATATGATAAATTAGTCTATGACAAAACAGGAAAGAATATCCCAATGGGAAAAATACAGTCTCTTCAACAAAGTGCTGAGGACGCTGGACAGCAACATACAGAAGAAAGAAACTGGACCACCTTCCTTTACCACATACAAAAATAAACTCAAAATGAATTGAAGACCTAAATGTGAGACCTTAAGCTATGAAAATCCTAAAAGAGAGCGCAGGGAATGCTGTGCTTTCAGCCTCTTTGACACTGAGTTTCTGATGTTTCTCTACAGACAGATGCAGATGTGGATATTCTTGTGGTCATCTTGGGAATACGTTAGGGCCCTCTTCCATTCTTGCCTTGACCACAAGCATCTTAAATTCTACTAATTGAAGGCCAGCTTCTTTGGTGGTTTCAACAGTGCTCAAAGGGTGTAAATCTCCCTGAGAACTAATCCAATCAAGTTCTTCCTTTTAGGGAAAAAAGATTTGAAGGTCAATGTTTGGTATTAGTTGTGAGCACAGCAAGGTCCCTCCTAGCTGTCTTCTTCTCTGCTCCCTGGTTGTCTCCTGCAGATAGGCCATCCTAGTATCTGTGTTGTGTCTCCACTCCTCCATCTTCTGCTCCCAGCTGTCTTTCAGCAGTGCCTCCAGTGTTCTGCAGAACACTTTAAGGTTTGAAGTTCATCTTGCTTTTCTGCAGATAAAGTCGGTTCCGTTGTGCATAGAGTTAGAGCTATCTGTTTTATGGCTGGCTTCTCCTCCCAGGTAACATCTCAGAGCCAGGACTCTGGAGCTGGGAGTAGGGACAATGGTGAGCTTCTCTCTGAGTGACATCCTCCCTATTCTAGAAGCTGAGTACTTGGGAGAGTGGAGGTAGCTTGAGGTCCTCCTGCCTTGCATCTCCTGGCATAGAACTACTTTCTCATGATCCAGGAGAAGGATCATCAGGGTCCTATGTCCTCAGTATTTTTCACTCAAGGTAAATCTGGTCTTTTATGAGTAGGGAAGGGGTACCAGAAGGACTCTATCTCTCAATAGCAGTGTCCAGGACTTAGTCTTGGTAACAAGTAGCTGGGGTAGGAGAGAAACTCTCAAGTCTGCTTTCTTGAGAAGAAAGCTCTCTGGACAGTGGAAGAGGGAAACCTGAGGTCTCAGATGGCTACAGCAGCCTGGAGTGGGATCCCCACTCCCCACTTCATAAGCTGGAGGGATAAGAGAGGGTGTGGCTTTGGTTCAAATATTACAGTTTAAATTATATATATATATATATATATAATATGTATATGTATATATATAATATGTATATGTATGTATATATATTTTAAGCCTTATATTATAACTGGGATGAATTAATTTTACTAGTGCATCTCTGAAGATGAAGGGTATTAACATCAGGGACATGCTGATTAGCAGAATTTTAGGCATTCTCATCAATAAGTGGAGTGGACTCTGTGAGAAAGACGTTCTGTACACCCTAAATTATATGACAGCTTGGGACATCTCCTGCTGCAGGCAGGTCCAGCTCTAGTTTTGTTTTTTTTCCCCTAAACATAATTGTATTGTTAAAGTTTGTATTAAAAGTGCAAAAAATAAATAAACAAATTGATGAACAGAATATTAAATGGAAAAGCTTGTTCATGTACAGGGAAGAGATACAAATGCATGATATGACAGATACAAGACATAAAGTTTCCAAATCTAAGTTTTATAAAGCTAGTTTGAAGTAGTTCATGATTTTTATAACAAAATGCACATTAGTCAATCATAAGTCATTTTATCTTTCCATTTGCTCATTTTTACTTGCTAAATACTCTCAGCTCTCCCACTTTATCTTTGCATCATGACACTGAATTGTATATATCATGAAGAAAAAGAAAGGTGCTCTAATGAACTCCTCAGTGGATTTTATTATGAACTATGATTCCTTAATATATTCTTAACATATTCTTTTATGCTGAAGGACTTGTCAAGTTAAAAATAACTGAGCCTAATATTATGCTCTTATCATCTATTTATATAAACTCAGGGAGTAAGTTCTATCACTTTACAGTCAAACTAAAGAAAAACTGAGTCTGACTTCAGTTATATGGAGAAAATATTGAGCTTCTAAATGACACTATTTGTGCTCCAAAGAGTAGCCAAAGATTTAAAATCTACTTGAAAACCTTCAAGCAATGAAGGAATAAATGCAGAAACTAGATCAAAATAACTGGAAATAAATATTTCATATTTTTAATTATAATTAAATAAACAATATTTGATATCTAAAACCTGGCAACATAAATTAGTAAACTTTTACCTCTGAAGCCAAAAATATAGCAGTTTAATCTACTATCACATAATAACTGTATGCATTTATATGAAGATTTATATAAAGAGTCTTCACACTTGATCTTAGCCAAAAGGCTGAGAAGCGATTTATATAAAGAGTCTTAACTACAAATGTGTAACAATTCAAAATATACATTCAACCAACAAAGTTTCAAACTATCTAGAGCAACACACGAAATGGGAGAGAATATTTGCAAAATCACATGTCAGGTGGGAGATTAATATCCAGAATATATGGAGAACAGCTAAAACTCAACAGCAAAGAGCGAAATCCCCAGTTTAACAATGCATAAGGGGCTAGAAAGAACATTTTTCCAGACGATATACAATGACTAATGAACACATGTAAAGATGCTCCACATCAGTCATCATTAGGGAAATACAAATCAAAACTACAAAATGACACTAGTTAGGATGGGTATTAAGAGAGGAAGAAAGAGGATGCCTGGGTGGCTCAGTGGTTAAGTCTCTGCCTTCAGCTCAGGTCATGATCTCATGATCTCAGGGTCCTGGGATTGAGCCCCACATAGGGCTCTCTGTTCAGCAGGGAGCCTGCTTCCCTTCCTCTCTCTCTGCCTGCTACTCTGCATACTTGTGATCTCTCCTTGTGTCAAATAAATAAATAAATCTTTTAAAAAAGAAGAAAGAGAAAAAGAGCCACTGATGAAGGAAACTATGAATAAATATGAATAAAATTTTGAAAAAAACCTAAAATAGAAAAGATCACAGAAATTAAATTTGCCCTTTGATAATACTGTTAAAATATATAGACCACCAGTAATAGTAATCAAAGAGAGAGAAAAATCACAAATTACTATATTTGATGACAAAATGTCAGATGTCATTTATGGATCCTGCAGTTATTTAAAATATTGAGTATAATATGAGGTTACAAAAAATATACCATTATGCACGAAAATTTCTATGAAATGTAAAAATTCCAAAAAAATTTGTGGAACTGAAGGATTATATTATTTATTAAAAATATTGAGTGTGAGGGACCCCTGGGTGGCTCAGTTGGTTAGGTATTGTACTCTCTATTTTGGCTCCAGTCATAATCTCAGGGTCAGAAGGTGGAGCTCCACCAAAGGGCTCTCGGGGCCATAGAACCTACTTGAGATTTTCCCTCTCAATCTGTCCCTCCCTACCTGCTTGTGCTCTATCTCTAAAAAAAAAAAATTCAATGTGAAAATGTGGGCCTAAAAGTTTAAAAAAGTTAGAAAAAGAAATACTTCCATATTTACATATGTGCACATGATATACAAAACTAATAGCTGCCCTAAATAACATCGCAATCAACTAGACATAATAATTTTTAAAGGCTCATTTACTAAGGCCAAAAATATCAGCTTGCAAAATTTATAGGAAGAACTCTTAAAGGTATCAGTAAACAAATAAGAAAAGAGTCAAAAAACTAAAAGAAATATGCTCTTCTTGAATAGAAGACCCATTAGAAAATAGAAAAATATTAATTATTACATAATACCCTATTAAAAATGTCCTAACAAAAATAGAAATAAAATCATTTTTAGAACTAAGTAAACAATAAAAAACCCTAAATAAACTGACAAAAATGTCATAAAATATTCCCAGAAATTCTGAAAAGAAGGAGGAAGAATGAGCGAGGAGTTCTACCCAATACATAGCAGTTTGGTAAGTAATAACGTAACAGAATAGTGTGGTTTTGGTATAGGAGTAGACAAAAACATCAACAGAAAATAGCTACACTTTGATCAGGTAAAAACTGTTGGAACAACCATGTAGCAATTTTTAAAAGAAAACAAGTTGGATTCTTAGGACTTTTGTCATCCCAGACTGAATTCCAGAAAGATCAAGACTAGTTCCTAGAATGTATGTGAACTTCACAAGAGAAAAAGTAACCCAACAAAAAATACAAACGAGGAGTAAGAACACACATTTGTAGAATAAGAACTATGAAACACTCTCAAACATTACTTGCCTTTGCTTATTATAACTATGAGGCACATTAAATATATTTGTCATACCCTTTTTTTTTTACCTGCCATATTGGCAAATGTCAAAAAGTCTAACAAAATTCCTTGTTGCCTACCATTTAAGCAGCCCCTTTTACATTTTTCATTTGGGAGGACAATGTGAATCACAATTTAAGTTGTGCCTGTGTGGCTCAGTCTGTTGAGCATCCTCATGATCTCAAGATGGTGAGATCCAGCCCCTGGCCTCTGTGCTATGTGGGGAGCGTACTTAAGATTCTTTCTCTCTCTCTGCCCCCTCTTCCTTCTCTCTCTCTCTAAAGAAAGTGATTTGATATTAAAAGAAAGTAACTCATTTATGAAAACTAGAGAACAATTTACAAATTCCACTTAAATATCCCAAAAGGCACATTGATACCAGGAACGATTAGGACCTGCTTCTGGGGACTGAAAATTGTTGTTTTTTTCCTGTCCCACCAAGAGGCCTTCTCCATAATCATGCCCACAGAAGAAATGCTAGAAAATTTGACAACTTTTCCCTTCCTCAGTTTGGGTGGGATTCACAACAACGGCATTCACATTTTCTTAGCATATATATGTCCACTTAATACCCAGAGGGCTGGCTCACCTGCCGTAATTCTTTTGTCTATTTTGAGTTTCCACCTGGTGAATTTGTTACTTTCTTCAAAGACAAGTAATTAAACATTTAATACAGATATAAGAGAATAGAAATGATAAATCTCTTTGATTTCACCCACATGCAACTATACAGACGATATATTTTCAGCACTGCTGATAATATTAGTAATAGACCTGTGCAAATGAATTGTATTATATAATTTAATATGACAATTAATTAGAAAAGATATGATGACTTTGTAAAACACTATTATTTTAAGCTAAAATTAACTACCTTAAACACATTTTTATCAACTTTTTCCCCAGAAAACATGAAAGCTACTATATTTAGGAACATTAATTATATAATATTTTAATATTTGCATTAAAATAATACCTATAGAGATCCCACTGTGCAGCATAAATAAAAAGTCAGTAACTTCCAAATAGGAAAATAAATGCAAGAAACATGAAGAAGGAGTAGTATCATAAGTATTGAACATTCTATCCCAAGCTGGCCTTAATTAATTAAAAAAAGATTTACTAATTACTAATAAAAGTGTAGAAGTACTCCTACTACCAGTTGAAAGAAAAATCAATGAAATTTAGTAAAATATGAAAATTTAAAAAATAGAACATTTTATAATTTTATTGCAAATGTATGGGGTAAATCACAAAATGAAAGAAATATAAAATCATGTTTATTGCAATGCTTATGATAAAAGTAGAGAGTAGGGACATATATCTTTTTCCTTCTGACTAGTTAAATATTTTCAATTATTCTAATAGCTTGCTCTTTCCCTGATTCTCAAACTTATTGACTTGTAGACCATCACTAATGACGACTAATGCAGTTCAAATGAAAAAGACATTTTAAGATATGTTTTTCAAGCCATAGAAAATGTGATATATCACATTTTTCTACTAAAGCATTTAGGATTTTTTTTTTACATTGCAGTGTGTTATTTTATTATAGACAAGGTAGCCATATATATATATGAGTTTGCTTCTGGATTGTTTTTTGTTTCATTGTTTAGTTTGCTTATTCTCACAATAATATCACACACACACACACACACACACACACACTAGCTTTATAATGGTAGTATAGTTTTCTAGTTTTGTGATTCTTCTTCAAGATAGCCTTGGCTATTCCCTGGCCTTTGAATTTCCATACGAATTTAAATCAGTTGCATTTAGGATTTTTTAAATCATCTTTTACAATGTATACTTAGTATACATCTTAAAAATCTTATATGTTGCCACATGAAGGGCTTTTTTATTAACAAAAGAAGATGCATTTCATGCTTAAAAGTGTGCTCAAAAGATCTGACATCCATTAAATATATCTCTCTAGAATACAATATGTTCTTTTTATCTGCACGCCACTTGGGGAAGGAAGGGGAGATAGGTGTCTTTTTTCTCAGCCCTAGAGTTATTATCTCATTTATCTCTTCAGGGTTTTGGTTTTTGATACAAATTGGCAGATTTCTTCTAGAGCGGTGACTTCTTTTTTTTTTTTTAAAAGATTTTATTTATTTATTTGACAGACAGAGATCACAAGCCTGCAGAGAGACAGGTAGAGAGAGAGGAGGAAGCAGGCTCCCTGCTGAGCTGAGAGCCCGATGTGGGGCTCGATCCCAGGACCCTGGGATCATGACCTGAGCTGAAGGCAGAGGCTTAACCCACTGAGCCACCCAGGTGCCCCACGAGCGGTGACTTCTAAATAAAATGTGTCGAACTGTAATACATCTAAAGTACACAGATCTAAAGTGTACAGTGTTCTAAAGTGAACACAACCCCAACCTCATGAAACCACCCCCCAAAACTTCCCTGCCACGCTCTCCGCTTCATTCAGTTTTCCACCTGTCGTCCACCTTCAGCAAAGGGTCCCTTCCTAGGTTCAACCACCATGCTCCCCCACGCTGCCTCTCCGGCTGTCTGTCACTGTATTCAACATGGTTCTTCCCTGTCACAGACGGAACGTCTCCAAAGTCAGTCCCAATGTGAACATCCCCCACACCCCCGCTGGCCATGAGGACTTCTGACTCTGATATTTCACTATTGCTTTCTCAGAAATCCTTCTGAAATGATTGTTATATTTCTGTCATCCTCTCATTCCACCTTATCCATTCATTATAAATTTATGCTTCTATTTCATAGTTAAAATCCTCTTGTATTTTCTTGAGAATGACAATTTCTTAACATTTTCTTCTCACGCCTCTAAAGGGTATGCTCAAAGGTAGTATTCTAACCCAAATCCTTAAAATCAAGTCGCCTTTCTGTATATACAGTTTTTCCTTCCTGGCTCCCATTTGGATCCTTCTGCGTCTCATTTGTGCAGAAATTCCATCCAGACCCGGTGGCTCCCAGCAGAGGAACACGCGGCTGTGTGTCCTTGTTGGGCACCATCCTCTCTGCTGTTTACAGATCTGCGTGGAGGTGGTGTATCTGGTCTTAAACCTCTTCTGTAAAGTAACAGGCTTTCATTTAAGGGGACTCTGTAGAACTGGGTCTTCCTGCCTTCCTACCTGTTTCCCTGGCACGATTATTTGATGTAGTACGTGAAAACTTGCAGACCCTCATACAGTACTCATCTTTCTTCTCTCCCACATTTTATTTTCAGCAAACTCAGCTCTCAGAATATCAGAATATCATTGTTCCTGTACCCTCTCCCTTCCAGTTTCGAGTGTTTGTAGACTTGAAATTCCTTGGTAGAGGGAAAAAAAAAAAACAAAACAATCCCGTGATGAAAATAGTGGTGGATAGAACATCCTAAGTCTTTCTCATTGGTGTTGAAATGTTGAGTCTTCTTCTTCCAGATGTCCTATCTCCAAATGCCATTCTAGATAAATTTTACTAGTGTTATATTGAGAAGAAATCCTCTTACATTCTGCTGCTCTCTGTCAACCCTAGTAATAACTGCTCCTATTTATGGGTTAGTTTTCATTTTTCTTTGCTTCATAGGTACTCATTACTTGTGAATGTGGCAAGTGAGTAACTCAGCTGAAGGTAGGATAGGGGAATCATGGGATCTAGTAAAGCCTTTTGTCCTCCCCACATTCAGCCATGTTTGTCAATTTGGGAAGCAATTCTGCCCTCATTCTGAAAACTGAATCTCAAGAGGAGATTTCAGAGCTTCCTGAATTTTTTGCAAGTTACTCAACATCACTATTTTCTCTTTCCTAAAGTGAGGACTGTATACCACATCTACCTCCAAGGATTGCGGTCAAGATCAAAGTACGTAGTTCATGGAAATAATTGAGAGAACAGATGGCAGCCAGTAAGGACCCACTGAAAGTTGCTGCTGGTGGTGTTTCCACTTGCCGTGGTGAAGTTGCTTGATGTCCCTCAACATTGGCTCTTCTGCTTTTCCTCATCAATGTAATCCCTAAATACTCTCTTTGTATGTGGCAACTCAGAATAAACACAGCCTTTCCCAGTTTCCTTGGGGTGAAATATGTGAGTAACTTCTGGCCCATATAATGGTCATGAAAACAGTAAATGCAACTTCTTAGAAGGGGTCTTGATAGGAGGAGAGCTACACTACTTTCTCCTTCTGCTGGCTGGAATACAGATTTAATGGCTGGAGCTCCAGCACCCCTCTTGGGCCATACTGCTGCAGGAAAGCAGTGAGATTAAAGGGAGCTGGGACCTCTCTACCAGTACTGTGTGGTAGTACTGACTGTCCACTTCACATGGAAAATAAATACAATCTTCTATGTGGAGCCACTTTTCATTCGGATGTTGGGTCCATGCAGTAGCTGCATCTAATCAGAAATAAATACTATGCTTTCTGTTGCTGTGCTTTTGATTCAATTTTCATCTAAATGCTGATGACTCTTTTTTTTTTTTTTCAATCTCCAGTCCAGACCTTTCCTCTGAGATCCAAGCCCATGCACAACTAGTGAACTGGCATGCCCAGCCTGGAATTCCAGCCAGGAATCCCCAGAACATCTCAAATTCAATATACATGAAACTCATGATCTCCTTTCCTGTTCCCACATCTAGTACTGTTCCAGGGTTCCCTTTCTCTGTTTCAGGCCCTGCATTCATCCTAAACATGCTAGGTATCTGGAAACCCCCATGGCCACTACTGCCAAATTCTCTAGATTCAAAACTTTATGAAGTCTTGTTGATTCTATCTACAAAGCACTTTAATTTTTCCATTCATCTCCACCTTCTCCACAATATACATGAGTCATCATGAATGATAAATATCACAAATTACCTTCTAGATCTCCAGTTATTTGCCATTCACAACCCTGTTCTCCACAAAATGGTGAGGTGACATTTTTGATAAAGAAATGCCTTTTCTAACGTTTATAGGTGAAAAACCCACATTGTTATCCTAGACTTCATGGAACCACATTCTCTAGTGCCCACCTCCCTTCCATGCTCTGCCACACATTGAGAACCCCAGGTTTATTAGCTTCTTTGGTCCTGGGAAATTTTATGCTCCATTTAGCTACAACTGTTTTGTGTTTACTTTTCCTGGAAGGATGTCCCTAGACTTCCACTATGGAAACATACTGAAACAGAACACTAATCAGAAGGAAACACATAAACACAATCCAGTATATATGAATGATAGTACAGTGAAGTGGGAGACTTTTCCCCAGTTGCCCTTAGAAGAGCCCTGAGGTTCGCATGGTAAGGAAATGGATTGACACACCCAGGCAGAAATAGCACTCCTGGAAGGTGAGTGGGCTTTTCAGTATAAAACCCTCTCCCTTTTATTATTTGAAGAAGTTTCAGTTAAACCAATAAACCAGCCATGCCCACATCCCCCGGGATTGCAGTGAGCCTTCTCAATCTAGGAAAAGACCTCGCAGGAAACAGATCTATATCTCCAGCAGCATAAAATCAAGAACTCTTACCTGCACTCTGAATTATAAATAGAGAAACCTGGACCAGCAAACACATGAGCAAATTTATCAGGGTAAAAAAGAAAGACCAAATCAATAGATGACGGAGAGTGGAAATCCACAGATAACTCTGGGAGCAGAGGAGCACTTTACAGCAACTCCCTGCTGTTTACCTCTGGGGTCCACAAATCTAGTGGGGTGCTGGGCATTCACAAGCTTAGGTGGCCAGGAGTAAACAGGGTTTTTCTGGTAACAGTATGCTGAACGCACATTTGATTGCTTTAAAGTCTATAAAAAATGTAAAAATCCAAACAGGTCATTAAAATACAGTCCATGGGATCTAGGCTTGGTATTTCGGTTTCAGTTATTGAGCAAAATGCACAGTAACATTGTGGTTTCTCCTGACCCTCTGTTTCTTCTAGTGGAAGAGGTGTCCATGCTAACAAGAACTCTTATCTCCAGGGTGGTTGCAAGCAATGGAGTTGTAACAGGCACTACTGTTTACTTGGAGGTCAGTGAGAAGGGCATTGTTGAGGCTAAAGATTCGCTGATTACACCGAGGGCCATGGATAACCGGCTAACCCACAGGTTCTCCTCCCACTTCTCCAGGTTCTTGCATTTGCTTGTACCAAGTCTACCTAAACCTCCCTGGTTAACCAGATTTATCTTACATGTCTGTTTCATGCAGATGTGGTCAAATGAGCTGTACGTTTCTGTTTGTTGTCAGATGTTCCAGCTTTCCTTAAAATTTACCCCGTCTTATAGGACACAGTTCAAGTCTGCAGTAAACAGCCAACTATTCCAGCAGACTTGTTTTTCCTACTGTATCTCAAATGTTCCGCTTTGGTAGACCCCAAACTTGAGTCCCAAGTCACAAAAGTCAGGAGATTAGCCACTTTAATCCTCTTAAAAGAATCCTCCTTGCTTCTTTTCCTAATCCAAGTAAGTCAATTTCAAACTATACATTCTGCTACTTGCAAATCCAGTAACGGTCCCAACTTCTGCTGAGCCAGGAGTTTTTCAATGACAAGTCAGAGAAATCCATTACAAACTAACTTATGCAAAATAAGAATTTGGGGCTCAGTGAGCTAAAAAGACCAGGGAGTGTTTTGGGTTTTTTTTTTAAGCTGTGGGTCCACATGGATGTGTATGCTTTCAGAATGTCATCAAGGGATGACTGGCATGGAGAGATTCCATCTCTTAGATCTACTCGCTCCTGTGTTTGCCTGTGCATGCTGACTTTTACTCTTTTCTGTGTGGGAGGCAGTTGCCAAGAGCCAGTTGGGGTAATGAGGTCCTTACAGTTGATGAGGGCAGCAGGGCAAGGATCCTCTCCCTACTAACTATCATGTTAGCCCTCTAAAAGGCCTCTGACACACTTGGAGTCAGGTGAACGGACCTCCTGAGCTGTCACACACTACAGTGTTTCCTTTCTTGACATAGTCCCAGGCTGGGCCACCCCAGCGTTAGTGATCACATCTATAGAGAGAGAATCAGGTCCCGAATTAAGTGAAGCAAGGAGAAGAGGTAACAGATTTCCATTGGAGTGGTAAAGTGTTATTATTTAGAGCTTTAGAAACACCTACGTAAGACCTAAAATATAAATAAATAAACAAAAATGTTGCCTCTGGAGAGTGGGGAAAATTCTGAAAGAGCTAGAATGGGGGCTTTGTTTTTCATGACCGCTTCATCTGGTGATATTTGATATTTGTGTTCTGTGCGGGATCTACCTTAATATGCATTTTTCTTTCTTTCTTTTTTTATTTTAAATTTAAATTTTAAAAAAAATTTAGTGTTCCAGAATTCATTGTTTATGCACCACACCCAGTGCTCCATGCAGTCTGTGCCCTCCATAATACCCACCACCAGGCTCACCCAACCTCCCACCCTCCTCTCCTCCAAAATCCTCAGATTGTTTCTCAGAGTTCACAGTCTCTCATGGTTCATCTCCCCTCCAATTTCCCCAGCTCCCTCCTCCTCTCCATCTCCCCATGTCCTCCATGTTATTCCTTATGCTCCACAAGTAAGTGAAACCATATGATAATTGACTTTCTGTGCTTGACTTATTTCACTCAGCATAATCTCCTCCAGGCCCATCCATGTTGATACAAAAGTTGGGTATTCATCCTTTCTGATGGAGGCATAATACTTCATTGCATATATGGACCATATCTTCTTTATCCATTCATCCATTGAAGGGCATCTTGGTTCTTTCCTCAATATGCATTTTAAAATAGAAATAATAGAGGCACCTAGGTGGTTCAGTATCTGCCTTTGGCTCAGGTCATGATCCCGGGGTCCTGATATCAAGCCCTGCATTGGGCTCCCTGCTCCGCAGGGAGTCGGCTTCTCCCTCTCCCTCTCCCTCTGTCCTTCTCAATCGCTCATGGGCTCTCTCTCTCTCTCTCTGCTGTCCTCTCTCTTTCTCAAATAAATAAACTCTTAAAAAAAAAATAGAAATAATAAATGGGAGATTCAGTTCATGTCTGTATTTGCAGGATAAAGCAGGTGTTTTTTGTCCAGATCCAGGAGGACACCTGCTCTTCTATTTCCCAATGCAAAATTCGCTTAATGCTGGGGGAATTTAAGACCGATGTAATTTGAGTAAAAGTGTAACTGGGGAGCTTTGATTTTGGTTTTTAGTTTTGCCAGAAGTAGTATATTAGTAACATAGTAATGCTTATTTTAAATCCTGATCAAAAAATTGAAATATGATGAACCAGTTCCAATTAAGTTTATAGTTGTATTTTAAAAAAATTAAATTAAAATAAAAGAAAATTAAATTCAATGGTATATTAAAAAATAATCTACCAAGACCAAGTAGGATTAGACCAAGAATACAAGGCTGATATTCTATTTGGGAATCTATTTCTGTAATACGTCAAACCAGCAGACATATTTCATTATCTCAGAAGTTATTCAATTCAATTAAATACACTCGCTGATTAAAAAAGCAATAAGCAAAATCCTTTCAGAGGTGAAAGGGTACTTCTTTTTCATAACAAGGAAGATATATCTTCATACATTATTATTTTCTATGATAAAATTTTACTTAAAAAATTAACATCAGTAATGATTGTTAATATCATTATTTTACAAGATTCTAAAATATATAGCCAATTAATAAGACAGGAAACAAACACAGGGGGTATGTATGATTCTTACCTCCTCCAAAAAAGGGTGAACAAGTTAAAAAATGCAGTTGCCTACCTAGAACACCCAGCAAATCAATGAAATTTTAATAGAATTTAAATGAAAAAATTAACTACACATAAAAATCTATTTAAATAATTTCTATGTATCTTCAAATGGTTATTTGCTAGACCTTAATCCCTGTATTCTAGTATTTTAGTTTTATAGTTCTAATCATTTTTGTTTTCAGGTTGGCATAGGAAAAGTCCAGGCAAGTGCAAAATCCAAGGCAGTTTTTCTTTTTCTTCTTCTTCTCCTCCTCCTCCTCCTCCTCCTTTTTCTTCTTCTTCTTTTTTTTTTTTTTTTTTTGGAAGAGAGAGAGCAGGAAGGGCAGAGGGAGAGGGAGAGGGAGAAAGAATACTAAGCAGGGTACACACCCATTACTAGAGCCAACAGGGGACTCAACGTCACAACTCTGAGATCGTGATCTTGCGATGAAATGAGGACTTGGATGCATAACCAACTAAACCACCCAGGCACCCAGCTTATGTTCTTAATGAAGCTACCTGGGGCGATCTGTTCGTGGGACTGTTCTATTCTCAACAGCAGCTGTATCTGCCTGCACCTTCCAAGCGCCTCTTTTAGTATAAGTAATGCAAATCCATAAGGATCTTCAGTCCGTCTTATATCATTCCTAAAAATTATGCAAATATATCTCGAATTGCAAAGTCCAACATCTTTATTCCCTCATACTCCATCTCCTCTTTTCCCCAGGGTCTAAGATGCTGCAGTTTTCCATTTAAATGTTCCCTGACCACTCATGTAATAAACAGTTGAACCAAAACCTGTTCCAGGAATGCAGACACACCTCCCTGCCGGTCTGATATGAGCACATCATGAGCTAAAATCGTAGCATGCTTCTGTAAAGGCAACATCTAAAAATGATGAAATGAAAAAGTCTCCCTTTCACCTAACCTGAACGCCGTATTTAGAGCGTAGAGCTCGCTCTTCAAACTGGTACATGCAAGTGGAGCCGTAGTAGATATTTGTAAAACCCGGACCTAAAACTCGTAAGGAGCAACATTCTGGAACCTGCAAGTGTGATCAAGAAAGACATGCATGACAGTAAGCCTGCCTCAAAAAAGCAGCGTTTGCCTGCTGCACAGGGAGTGCCATTTGAGCAAGTGGGTCAGTCTGGCTCTAAGGCAGCCACTGAAATGTTAGGGGTCTATCTTACGGGTACCTTCCCATGCTACGTAGAACCCAGTATTTTATTGGGAAGAAGAAAGCGATTTTCAACAGGTTGCATGGGAAAGAAGGTGTGCCCCCACGGAATGCCATTTCTTAGCTTTCGATTTATGATGAAAATAAAAAGAGGGTCTGTATGAACCAGCTTTACCCAGTTTTCCTGAAGAAAAGGACACTGGACGTAAGGCAGGGGAGCCTCTTCAAACTCCCAGCCCCCCAAATAGGCGATTTGGACACCATGGGAAACATCTACTGCCACCTTATGACCAAGCATCTGGGGAAGAAATTTGTAGATTAAAAAACAAAACAGGGGCGCCTGGGTGGCTCAGTGGGTTAAGGCCTCTGCCTTCGGCTCAGGTCATGATCCCAGGGTCCTGAGATCGAGCCCCGCATCGGGCTCTCTGCTCTGCAGGGAGCCTGCTTCCTCCTCTCTCTCTGCCTGCCTCTCTGCCTGGTTGTGATTTCTGTCAAATAAATAAAATATTAAAAAAAAAAAACAAAAAACCAGACAAATTCTGAACAAAACTCAAGGAATAAATGAGTATTCAGTAATATCCACTGGCTTCCTCCATGCCTACTATTGAGCTAGACACAGAAAGGATGCCAAGGGAGAGAAAACTCCTCAGCATGCCAGCAACATGCTGTTATTTGGGAACACAAGGCATGCATGAAGCAATGATGTAAAAATGTTAAGATGAGCTATGGAGACAGTAATTGAATTCAGGGGTGGGGAACCTTTAGGAGGCACTGTCTGAGAGAAGATTGCTGGAAGAATATTTATTCAGAAAGTTCTTCAGGAGTTTACTATATTGCTTTTAGGAATTTTTCTTCATGCATTGCTTTCTTTGGAGGAAAGTTCTTATCTGTGCTTGTCTAGGAACACACAGGGATATAGAGTGATAAAATATTATTTCTAAGTTATTATAATATAATAAATAAATAATATTTAACATTATTCTAAAGTTATTTTGAGTAAAATGTGTATTCTTTGGGGGCAACAGATACCAATTTACTCAAAAAAAGTATGAAAATAAATTCCTAAAAGCAATATTTTAAGTAATACAATGTATTTTGTACATTTTATTTTTTTAAAATTTTAGAATACTTTAGGATTCACAGAAAAAAATTGCAAAGATGGTAGAGTTCCCAAACATCTCACATCCAGTTCCCTCTATCGACATCTCTCCTGAGTGAACAGATTTCTGTACATTATTATCAAAGTCCATACTTTATTCATTTTTCATTAATTCTTATTTAAGGTCTTTTTTTAATTTTCCTACTCCACGATCCCATTCAGGGTACCATGTTACATTTCATCATCACATCTTCTTAGACTTTTCTTAGTTGTGACAATTTCTGATTTCCTGTGTTTAATGACCTTGACAATTTTGAGCACCGGTCAGATGTTCTGTAGGGTGCCACACTATTACAATTTTTCTGATGTTTTTCCCATAATTAGACTGAGGTCATGGATTTGGGCAAAGAAGGCCACTGAAATAAAATGTCATCTATGACACCATAAGTTTGCATACTATCAACCAAATTTATGACTACAGATTTTAACCTTGATCATCTGGCTGATGTAGGGTATGTCAGGTTTCTCCATTGGAAGTTACTTTTCCCCCCATTTGCATTCTTCACTCTTTGGAGAGAAGTCACTCTGTGTAGCCTGCACTCAGGAAAGGAAGAGTGATGCTCCTTCTGCCTGACAGGGAGAGATCTGCATACATCTTTGGGAATTCTGAGCAGGAACTATATCTATTATGAGGACTCATTTATTTACTGATCCAATCATTATTAATATTAGTATGTACCCATGGGTATTAATTTATTTTAAAATGTTATTCAAGTATACAAAATATAGAGTGTTAATATTAGTTTCAGGAGTACAATAGAGTGATTCAACAGTTCCATACATGACCCAGTGTTCATCATGATGTGTGCACTCTTAATCCTCATCACCTGTTTCACCCATCCCTCCACCCACATCCTCTCTGGCAAACAACACTTTGTTCTTTGTTTTTAAGTGTTTGTTTTTTGTTTATTTGTTTGTCTCTCTCTCTCTCTCTCTTTTTTCTTTAGTTGGTCATTTATTTTGCTTCTTAAATTATACATATGAGTAAAATCATGTGGTGAGAATGCAAACTAGCACAACCCTTCTGGAAAACAGTACAGAAGTTCCTCAAAAAATTAAAAATAGAAATACCATATGATCCAGTAATTCCGATATAGGGTATTTCCACCTCAAATGAAAACACAAATTCAAAAAGATAAATGCACCACTATGTTTGCTGCAACATTATTTACAATAACCAAGATATGAAAGTAACCCAAGTATCCATCAAAAGATGAATGGATAAAGAAGAGGTGATATATATGAATATGGCACGGCTTGTATATGATATATATATATGACATGTATCTGTGTGTGTGTGTGTATAACTGAATACTACTTAGCCATAAAAAATTATAAAATCTTGCCTCTTGCATCAACATGAAAGGACATAGAGGGTATAATGTTAAGTGAAACAAGCAGTCATAGGTACTAATTTATGTATTAGGCTATAATCTCATGATGTTATTATTATTTGGGGGGAGCTCACATTGTTCCAGCTTCGGCCACTGGGGGCCTTTCAGTTGGCTCTTGTGTGTTTATGGCACACTTCCATCCATGCAGGGCTCTGATTTCTGTTTTAAGCACATCTTCATTTTCTGCTCTTAAGGGGGCTTGTGTCGTCCATTCCTGCCCACAGCCTTAGCATCAGCCATTTTCCAAGGAGCCCTGGTTCTTTTTATTGGACAGTGATATTAGAAACCAAGACCTGGGTGTGAGGTGTGCCATTGCTTTTAGGCTGTCCACACGGAGAGAGCAAGGAAATATGTGTGATATTAACCCATGTATATATGCATATCTATAAATACTGCTCTATGAAGCCTTCTGAACCTATGTTAGCTAAACCTGAGCTTATAGTGATGTCTCCAGTTCTAATCCATCACGCTGTGGGTCTTTCTGGCCTCTCCACCTTACTTCTCTGTAACTTCCCATTCTAAAGGTGAGATATCTGACCCAACATCCACATCTACTTATTTGTTCAATCCCAAGAATACATGTACAGTGGTTTCAGGATTATGAACTCATAGTCTTCAGGGGAAATAACTTTATTTACTGGAGTACAGTGCTTATGCACAGTTCTTTTTGTCTGTAGTCTCACAGCTCTATTCACTTCCAAAAATTACTTCAGGCCACCTTTCTACCCCACCCCCATTCAGTAAGGTCGTATCATACATTTATAAGTTTAATTCTTTTGCCACATTCCGCATTCCATCCCAGACTCCTCTTCCCCCTAAACGCTCTTTAAAAATGTGCATATATTAAGGTTTACTCTTTGTGCTATAAAGTTCAATGGCTTTTGACAAATGCACACTGTCATGTACCCACCATTAAAGTATAATACAGAATAGCTCCTCCCTAATGAAAAAGTCTGTGCATTTTACCTATTCAAACATTTCCGTTTCCTGGGGTCCTAGCAGCCACTGATCTATTTACCATTTCTACATTTTGCCTTTTCCAGAATATCATAAATGGAGTCCTACAGTAGTTAACCTTTTAAGAGTGATTTCTTTCATGGAACAATATGCTTTTATGATACAGTCATGCCTTTGTGCGGCTTGCTAGCTCATTCCTCTCTTACTGCTGAGTAACATCTCACTGTGTCAGCGTACCACAATTTTCATATCCATTCACCTACAGGAGGAGATTGTGGTTGCATCCGGTTTTGAGAGATTATGAATAAAGTTGCTTTAAAAGTTCACTTACAGGCTTTTCTGTGGACGTACATTTTTGAATCAGTTGGGTAAATATCTGAACACAGGGGCTTGATTGTATGCTAAAGCTAAATTTAGTTTCATAAGAAACTACCAAATTGCCTTCTAAAGTGTCTGGATCAGTCTGCGTTCAGGCCAGCAAAGAGTGAATGAGAGTTCCTATAACTCACATCCTCACCAGCAACTGGAATCCCAGGAGTTTTCCCACCTAATTTACCACCCAAAGAGATGGGTGATGATATCTCAGTGCAGTTTAATTTGGATTTCCCTAGTAAGAAACGATGTAGATCACCTTTTCATATTTGCCAACCTCTCCATCTTCTGTGGCAAGGTTCATGTTCAGATCTTCTGCCCATGTTTCAACTAGATTGACTTTTTACTATTGAGGCTTACGGGATCTTTGTATATTTTGGACACAAGCCCTATCAAGGTACGAGCTTTGAAAATGTTTTCTGCTATATTTTTATTCTCATATTTCTCTGTATAACCAACTTCGATCACTTGCCCTCTTGAAGGTCAAAACAAGTGTTAAGTATGCCAGCAGAGGGCAGGAAGAGTCAGGAAGGAAAGAGGAAATCAGCACATGCATTGGCTATTTTATTTTTAAACTTTGGAATTATTATGCACATTTCTCACCAGACCTTCTTGGAGGAGAATGGGTCAGGGAAGGTTGAATAAGACCTAGAGGAGTCATTCTTGGCATCTACATAAGTAAACAATAAATTGAGCATATTCTGATCCCAAAAAAGACAGATTTCACCCAGGTGTTGCAGAAGGGAGGACGGGCTCCCAGGAATGGGAGCTAACAGAGGGTTGGGGCCCATTCAAGGAAGCCTTTGTCTGGATATGAAGTTGGGGCAAAGTCCCCATCACTCACAGCGTAATGCCTCTACTCCTGGAGTCCTGAGTGAAAGACAATGGACCACCATGTAGACAGTCTTCTGAGTCCATCAGTCTTCCTCTGGTCCCCTGAATTATTTAAATACAGCCTATCCATCTATGACACAAGGTTTCCAATAACCTTTGAGATTGAACGGCTGCCATCAAGGTGAGTAGCTACTCGTCAGAGGTAGTCAAAGGCTTACTAGAAAGCCAGAGGGTGCCTCTTTTAGATTTTACTATTATGTTGATTCATATTTCCCCTGCTCTGGGTAACCCAAATGTCACTGAGATGTCTTGCTATTTAATATCTCAAAAATATCAGCTTGATCTATATCTTATGATTTGTTAAACTCAAGGACCTCCTCATGTTCCAGGAGCTTTGTCTCTTAGCTCCAGCTTCTGCAGAACTGAAATTTTGATCATTTGGTGTCCAGCAAATGCAATCATGCTTCCTACATTGAAGGGCTAAGAGAGGAAATTGGGGCCCTTTCCTTGATTTCATGAAAGGAAAAAAATAAACAAGGAACATGCAGCACCATAAACACAAACACACGTGCATACACAGCACCATAAACACACACACATACACACACACACACTGAGCCTTTGAAAAAGCAGCAGTTTTTGCTGAAGGTTTCGGGCTGGGGGTGAGCAGACACAGCAGCAATAGAAAGCATTTACGTCTCCCGAATCTCTCTTTACAGCTCTCAGCTGCAGGGACCTGGGGGTTTCCACTGTCCTGCAAGTCCAGTGTGGCCCCGCCAGGCTTGCAGCAGGTTGCTGGCTTCTCTGGTCCGGTGCTCTCTTTCCTGATCTTTCCTTCTTCTTCTCAACCTCCAGGATGGCCCACCACCTCCATTCCAAAATCCCCAGGTTCTATTATGCGGTAGAAATTAGCTCGCACCTCAAGGACTACACTTTCATCCTGAAACCATTCTGATGTCTCAGCAGAACACCAACCCCATGTAGTCATTGTGACAGAGAGAAGACCCAGCAGAAACCCGGAGGTAACCCCTAACTGGTTGCTTGACCAGGATCCTTCATCCTCGAGAGGCATCTGTGACTTCAGGGGTGTTTTTCGTGGGGTACACCTGTGTTCGTTGAAGCAGCACGGAAGGGAGATGCAGCTCCTTTCCCTCGGTCCCTCTGACTTTTGATACAAGGTTACAAAGCCTTGAGCGCTAAGGAGCTTTGAGCCCCTTGGGCACAGGTGCAGTTCTCCGTTCCCACTCGCACTGGACCAGTCTACTTGTCTTTCCATTCCTTTGTCTGTGATCCTAGGGGTTCCCGGAAACTCAGGTGCTTATATCCTTTACTTGTGTTTAATCTCAGATTGTTCCAACAGGCTGGCATTTCCCATGAATGCAAGCCTATCTGCTTATTACTCTCCCCAAATCCTTCAAGTGTGTGTTACTGATGATAACCACCTCTGTTTTCCAAAACATCCTTAGGATCTGTATATATATTTGGATATCTAACCATCTATCTATGGAGAGATAGGCATATACAATCTTCAAGTTGTATATACGATGTCAAATATATACACAAATATAAAAGGATAAAAAACAAAATATTTTATGTAAAATATAAATTTGAAATATACATATAAAATATGCATTTCAAGTATACACATATATTTGTTTTTTATAATTTATTTTTTTATTGACATATAATGTATTATTCACTTCAGGGGTACAAGTCTGTGAATCATCAGTCTTACACAATTCACAGCACTCACCATAACATACCCTCCCCAATATTTATTTGGGTTATTGTAATGGATGTACTGAAGGAAGGAAGGTCCATCTGTGAGCTGAAACTACTTTTATTTAAAAAAAAAACTAGTTAAAGCAACTGTGTATATTAATAGTGTAATTTTTAATCATATAAATGAGAAAGTCATCACATTAGTTCTAAAATATTCATTGATGGGCGACTTTAAATAGTGCTATGAACTTGAAAAATTTATTAGATTTCTAAATTGAAATTACCGTCTAATTTTCAGGATGGAAATTCTTATATAGAGCACGCTATAACTACATGGATATGTCATGAAAATTCAAAGAAAAATGTTTTCTAACATCTGCTGTCGCATTTACTATGTAAATGATTATATAGAGAGAAGCTGTTACCAAAGAATATTCACAAATAGGAAAAGAGCATAAGCTTCCAGGATGCGTACATTTTACAGAGGATCTATTTAAATATGAATCCATGATCAACATCCAGTAATGAAAAGGAGCTATGTCCAGCTACCCAGATCCAGCCTGTGCTCTGAGCCATGTTTGACTAGCATAACTGCCAAATCTTGGCTTTTTCCTGAGGATAAGCAGTCTGAGTTCAGTCTCCCCTTGCCCTGTTGCTTGGGAATGAGAAGTGACATATAACAGTAATTATTTGTAAATATTTTCATATTTATCATCCCATTAGATTTGAGATGTGAAAAAAAATAAATCTACAGATCTTTAAGAAGGCATGATTAAATGTCACAAGTCCTTTTAAATCTTATGTTTGATAAGGGGCCCCATTTTCCAACTTCAATCATCAGGAACAAACTAGCACAAGTAAAACACTGTTCTGAAAAATACAGCAAGCACACTTGCAATGCCTTCAAGGGGAAACCTGGGGGAGAAAACCAGAGTTTGCCAGAACAACATTTAAAATTCCACTAAAGTGGAGACGAAAATAAAAGCCCATTGTGCCCAGTTGGTGACATTAATATTCACCAATTTCTTGTCCAACTCCCTTACTGTAAGGCATGCACCAGTGGGAAGGGGTAGCAGCACCTGACAGTCTCAACACCTACACAGGAGTCTGGATTCTGGGGGTAAATCCTGACATCACTAGATCTCAGCCTGGCGGAGGTTGGACCACACAACTGCCTCCTCCCATTTTCTTCCCCTGTGTGTGGCGGTTACCAACCCCTGTAACCTGAGGCTGGGTGAGGACAGGGTAATATACTGCATATAAAATAATGGGCACACGGCGCCTGGGTGGCTCAGTGGGTTAAACCTCTGCCTTCGGCTCAGGTCATGATCTCAGGGTCCTGGGATCGAGCCCCGCATGGGGCTCCCTGCTCCGCGGAGAGCCTGCTTCCTCCTCTGCCTCTCACTCTGCTCCGCCTGCTCTCTCGCTCTTTCCCTCTCTCAAATAAATAAATAGAAGCTTTAAAAAAGATACAGGGCAACTTTAAAAAATGTATAAATAAAATAAAATAATTGGCACAATGCCTGGCCCTGGCAAGTGCATGCACAACAAAACTGTCATTATAATTTTAGTGGAAATGTAATGTTTTATAGTCATAATTAGCACAAAAGTGCCCCAAGGAAGTAAGACTCAGAACTTAAAAAAAAAAAAAAATTAGTCGTTTTTTATGTTGTTTCAGTGTCACTGATTAATCAATGGCCTTTTATGTCTTTGTGGATGTTTGCTTTGGGTCACCTCTGTGCCAAGACACACCAGTGACAAGAAGACTGAATTTACCTCAAAACAAGAAACATTGTAAGATGGAGGATAGAAAGGAACAGTAGATCTAACAGAAACATTCACCTAACTGAGCATGACTCAAAGCAGGCTGTTCCTTCTAGCAACTTCCATCACGTGAATAAACACCACTCACACAACAGAACAGCAGGTGGCAGAAGCCACGGAGACAATCTTGCCACTCAGCAGCATTTCCAAGATTCCTATTTTTAACTTAAATCATAGTGTAATTTATTTGTACTTAGCCATATTTATATAAAAATGACATATATATACATACATATATAGATACATACACCACACATATACACACACATACATATGTATATATGTATGTACCTTAGAATCATATGTATATATGTGTGTGTACACACATATATATATATATATATGATTCTAAGGTACATACATATATACGTGTGTGTGTGTGTGTATAATTCTAAGACAATGTTCCCCTTCTGAAAGGCTTCTGAGCATCCTAATTCTCCATACAAAACAGTGACCACTTGCATATTCTTCAGCAGAAAGCGCTGGGGAGAGGGACTTCAAGCTGAGGTGACAATAGGGCCCCCACGTTGCAGCTGAAGAATAAAGACTCATTATATCAGCAATTATCTGTAGGGATTAAGAAATAGAAACTTCTGGTTATAAAAGGAACAAATGACAGGGATGAAATGTACAGTCTAGGGAATTTATTCCATAACACTGTGTTAACGACGTGCGGTGGCCGATGTGAGTACACTTAACAAGCTGAGCAAAGAGGAATGTATACAATTGTTGAGTCATTATGTTGTACACCTGAAACTACCAAAACATGATGCAGTAATTATGTTTCAATTAAAAAAACTTCGGTGTAAATTCAATTGTATAAGGTGCATAATGATATTTATGTTACAGGGTATGTTTTAAGGCATTGATGGGAGTATGATTGACATAGAAAGAGCAGTGCATACACACGAGTTAATGAGTTTGAAGATAGCTGTACCCGCAGAAAACCATCACCATGAGCTGTGCCATAAACAGACCCAGCACTCCCAAAATCCCCCACTGCCCGAGTTGTTTGGGGAAACAAACGACTTTGTTGTTGGGAAATTTGCAGAATCAAATTTAAGTTCATTTAGGTACCACAGACAAAGAGAAAGCTAAAATATAAATATTTTCTTTTTACCAGTAAGAAGTCATCATATCATGAAGATAAACTGTTGTTATTATTATTATCATCAAGAAAATTATTCAGAAAAGTAGGAAGTGATCCAATGATGAGTAAACATTTATTTCTTTATGGATGAAGAGAGTAAAAAGGGGATAGAAAGAAATAGAAAAATAAACAGAGATTGTTATGACTTGAATTTCTCTCAAATTTTTATTTTATGACAATCTGTTGATGGAGTTATAACATTTACATATTCACTATTTTACTTTTATAAACATTTAATGCTCAATTAATGTGTTCCATTATTTATCAAAAGAAGTGGAATCATTTTTTGTATACATTTGATTTACTCTGTGTAGCAACAAAAGTTTTTACTATGAACTATATTTACTTTTAGAAGGGAGTTACGGCTGCCATGTTGGGTCCCTCTGTTAGATTACACACTTTATTTTTAAAAACTTATTTTTACTTTTGCTTAAAATATAAAGATTCAATTAGATTTGCTTTCATAGTAAAATAATGAGATATAGCACTGGTAGTAATTTAATTAACTATACATGTGACCTAAAATGACACCTGTTATATAAATGTATACAAAACATGCAAACTCAGACTATTTTCAGTACCTGAAAGCATCAAAAATTTCAAGACATCAGTAAAAGTGCTTACTTTATCATGACAAATAGGTATGTCACATCATGTCATAACCTTAAAGGGTTGATGGCTACAAAGAAATATATCATTTATATCCCTGTTCTATTAGACTTGACGTTTGGGAAGTGGCAAATATATCTTTCATGTGAAAACTATGATGGCAAAGATTTTCCATCATAAAACAAGTGTGAAGTTGACATTGTTATTTCTTCCTAGAGGACCAAAGCCATCTATTCATCTGGATCTCTCACATGTTAAGATACAAACATGAAAAGCACCCAAACCCAGACAAATGCTGGGCTGTGATCTTTTCACTTGATTGCATGATGGAAATCAGGGATAGGGGTCCAGAAGCTTAGTGTAACTATGAAGGAAGGATTAATTAATACACAGGTAAAACAATCACTTCTCATGAAGAAGATTCTAGAAAAAAATCAAACCAACCTTGGATGCCTTTGAGGGGCCATGAGACCCTGAGAGAGGGTTGAGGGAGCACAGTCATGTTCTCACAGGACCTCTGCTGCAATCTGGCTCTCTTCGCTGGCCTCGCGATTTCTCAGCTCACACTCATCTCCACATATTTGATGTCTGCCATCCAAGTCCTATATATTATTGGGACTTTCATTCAGATGTTTTCTATGGGACCCTCAATCAAACAGATCACCAAACTGAAAGGACAAGCAAGGAGAAGAAAAGGCAGAGCGCAAGGAGAATAGCGATGGAAGGTCCCACAAAATCACAACTTGGCGATTGTGGCTCCAAAACTATCCCATGTTCCAGTAAGATTTGCAATGGGTGCTGCTTCTCATGAGCTTGATATGTCCTACCTGGGCCAAGAGTTTTGTCAAATGTTTATTTTTAACATTAGGACTTCCTTTTTTTTAAAGATTTATTTGTTTGTTTATTTATTTATTTATTTATATTTGACAGAGAGAGAGCAACACTAGGCAGTGTCAGACAGAGGTGAGGGAGGCAGAGGCAGAGGGAGAAGCAGACTCTCCACTGAGCAGGGAGCCTGATGCAGGGCTCTATCCCAGAACCCTGGGATCATGACCTGAGCTGGAGGCAGCCGCTTAGCCCACTGAGCCACCCAGGTGCCCAGGACTTCCTTTTTAATAGCTCCAAATTTCATACATATACCTTGTAGGTAAATTGTACATAAAAAATGTATCATAAGCAAAATATCTACCTGAAATCCCACCACCAGGAAAACACGTCTCCATAATTTGGACATTATTTCCATAAAAACACACACTGCATTCACCTTCAGAACTCCATATGTGGAAATATATAATAAAATTTTGCTACTAAGTTCAAGTTTCTCATGAGCTCCTCACTATGAACTTCTCAGTAGTGAAAGTGAGTAATTTTCTTCAAGCTTAAAATTTTGTCATTTCCAGAGTAGATCGTGGTCTTGACTAAGTAAACGGTTTTCCAGGATTCCTTTCCCTCATTGTTGCTTCTGTCCTTCAGTCCTGCTGCCTTCCAGGGAGGCTTACACACATCCGAGTCACAGGAGAAGCATCGGGAGGAAGGCTCATGCCCCTCAATGCTGGTGACACCAGTGCTGTCTGTGCGTGTCACTCTTGCAGCCATTCCTGCTGCCGGGGTGGTCCTCAGAATCAGAGCAAATGATGACACACAGCTCAGAAGGAGGGAGAAAGGGGACACCTGGGTGCCTCAGTACGTTGGGTGTCTGCCTTTGGCTTAGTCATGATCTACAAGGGCGGGGATGGAGGAACCCTGTTTCAGGCTCCCTGCTATGTGGGAAGTCTGCTTCTCTCTCCCTCTGCTCCTGCTCTTTCTCTTTCTCTCTCTCTCTTTCCCCCCTTTCAAATAAATAAATAAAATCTTTAAAAGTAAAAAAAGAAGGAAGGAGAAGGAGGCAAGATGAACAAGCCTGGCATGTGTGGCTCTCTGCTTAGTCTGATGAGCTACGGGAGAGTTTGTGTTTCTTGGACAGAAAACACTTTGGCCCAGAGAGTGTCTCTAGTGAGTGTCCAGTGTGAATGCTTGAGGGCTTCTAAACTCAGGGTCCTATGTGCCTGGCTCCTTTTGGTTCCCCCCACAAATGCCCTCCAGGTGACTGATCAAAACATGCCACATGTCTCATGGATTGCTTCCAGATTATCTGAATTTACTATCCACTTGACACCTCTAACACACTTGTTATTTTCAAGAGCGCGCCTTTTTTTCTTACTTGTCTCTAATGGCAGAGTTGAACTTCAGAGTGTTCAGGAAACGTGCATGGTGTTCAGCTTCTCATTCCAACGTGTCACAAATATTTTCTTACTATTTTTTGTCTGTTTTCAAAGAATTGCCCACAATTCTCTTCCAAGTCACCATGTATGGTAAAAAAAAAAAAAAAAAGAATTTTGACAGCTTCATCGATCTTCTTTGTAGACCACAGAAAAGAATGTTCTCTTTACAGATGCTGAGACAATAGGTGAACTCAGGGGAAAATTCTGCCAAATGGAGAAGATTTAGCATTCAAATGTTTCTCATATTGAAGTGTGTAAGTATTTCAACCCACAGACTTTAATGAAATTTTCAATTTGTCCTTTCTCAGAGAATCTTTCTTTTGCAAACACCATTAGGCAACAAAATGTGTCAAATATGTCACCAGTTTATTCTTATTTTGATTATTTCCCCAAATTTAGGTTTTGTAAAACCATGGACCCTCTCAACTTCATTTTCATTGTCTGCAGAATATGAAGTGTTCCATTAGACTTGGCATCCCCTCACAGGACTGCAGAGTAGGTATTGCAAAGTGTTAGTAGAGAGCTGGAACTCTCAAACAACACCTGAGCTAGGGTTACTTACTTTGTTATGTTCATTCTTGGCTTTCTTGGAGGTAAATCATGTCTTCCTTCTCTGCAGGACTGGTTTTCAGTGTTTAACACTTTTCTGAAGCTGAAAATATATGGGATTTCTGTCATCACACAGTCTTATGACTGTTTTCCAACAGAATTTACACAGCATGTGACTAAATTCCAGAGGAGTCCTTTCTAAATATAGTTTAATGCAATTGCAGGCACCTAGATTGATTTTTAAAAGAGTTCTTTAAAAGTCACATACATTTCTTTTGATATGCTGAGAGGCAGTAAAGAAAGAAAGTGTATCCTGCCATCTGACACAGATACGCACACACTTATAGATACAGATACTCTGTTACTTGTCTATCATCTGTCTGTGATTTATCATATGCATTTTGTAGTTGTGTAGTTAAGCTACAACAAATGTTGAGTGTATATCTATGTACATATGTGTGTGCATGTGTATGTATATAATATTTGTAACAACCATATATTTTATTTTTATCAGTAGAATAATGTATTTATTTGGTTTGGATGTCATATGAATTGTATTTTTATAACAACCAATTCAAGTGCATTTCTACTCCAGAGGTTTCTTTTTTTTTAAGATTTTTCTTTATTTTTGAGATTTATATTTATTTGTCAGAGAGAGAGAGAGAGCACAAGTAGGGGGAGTGACAGGCAGAGGGAGAAGCAGGTTCTCCACAGAGCAAGGAGCCAGATGCGGGACACAATCCCAGGACCCTGGGATCATGACCTGAACTGAAGGCAGATGCTTAACAGACTGAGACCCAGGCATCCCCAGAGGTTTCTCAATATAATAAGAATATCATTTCTCCATGATGCTATGAATCACCAAAATCTCAATTTGGGTTTGTTTTGTATGGCACCTTTTCCTTTTTTTTTTTTTTTGAGATGGGGGAAACAGGGGAGGAAGGGAGCAGAGGGGGAGGGAGAGAGAGAATCTTAAGCACGGAGCCTGATATAGGGCTTGATACAGGGCTTGATATATAATCCTGAGATCATGACCTGAGCCAAAATAAGGAGTTGGACACATAAGCAACTAAGCCATTCAGGCAGTTCTAAGTTTGTTGTTGTTGTTGTTGTTGTTGTTTTAATACTGAGCTTTTTATCTGACTTTAAAATACCACTTACAGTAACCTGTTGGATCTGGAGAGAACTGGAGAAGAAAGAAGGGTCATCACAGCTCAGTTTTCAGACTTAGTCTGGTATTAAAAAGACCACGCTGCTTGCTGTCCACAAGTACTCTCTCACACTACTCAACTAGACTGTGGCAGAAGCTGAATTTGACATTATCATATTATAACAATACTTTATTTAAAATCTTAAAAATCCAGAACTAGTGCTAAGGCTGGTAGACTTTGGAACAGCAAAGGTAAACCATGATTTATGGTCACTCTAGTTTTAATGGATATGAGTGGACATTGTACCTGGGATCCCACATAAAGCTGCCATCTTGGAATGAGCCATGTCTTTGGTGAGATTTGAATACAAATAAGTGAAAATAAAAATAACAGTAATAGCAATAACAATAGTAATGAAACCACAGGAGAAGTAGGAAGGAAATGGCCATCTCACCATTGGTCCTGGGAGGAAGAAGGAAAACCATGTGCTGAAAATCACATGACCCATCATCTCTCCAGTGCATTTAGAGCCTGAATTCACAAGGCTTGCAGAGTCTCACGCAGGTAAACAAACAAAAAACAAACAAAGTGAATAATTGAATATAAGATAGTTTCAAATTATTACTTTCCAAATGTCATCGGCAGGAGAAATTCCTCAAATTCATCTCACATAAAAAACATTCACCACATGAATTCAAATCACAGGAGTACAAAGAAGATAGTAAGGGTCACCACAATCAGCAGAACAGGCTTTTGTAATGGCCACAAATTTTGGAATTATGAGATCAAATTTTTTTTAAATGTACTTAATATCTTCCTGGAAAGAGAAAAAGAAAACCATATGGAATAAGAGAAGATATAAAATGTCCAGGAAGAAATGAAAACCCCTACATAAAATGCATAAAATGGGAAATGTGAAAATTGACAAATGTTCCAAATGAACTTCTTAACCAGCAATCTGTACATTTCAAGAGAAAATCACTGGGCATGAGAATAGAACTAATAAGAAAAAGTACCCAAAATGTAGCTCAGAAACAAGAGGCTGGAACAAGGGAGGCAGTATAAAAATCCTAGTGTCCTAGTTATCACATTTCCTGCAGGAGGGACCAGAGGGATTGAAGGAGGTGTGGCAAAGAGATAATGATAAAGTAAATATGGAAGTAAATATGGAAACATTTATCTTTAGAGATACATATTATAAATTATGTGTTTAAAATTTGTTACAGTTTCAGAGATAGACAAATAGACCTTTGAAACATAATAAAAAGGTCAGAAGTAGATTCATGCTTGCTTATATGGCACCTGGATATATGATAGGGCTTTTCAGATCTGTAAGGAAGGGATAGAACACTCCAGAATGATGTGACAGTTATTTATCCACCGATTCATGTGTAAGTCACACAGATCATGTTCTAACAATTATTTAACTCTGTCAAGAAAAGAAAAAAAAGATCTGAATTCATGGCTAACAAAGTATCTAAAAATATAGTGAATTCTAGTGAATAAAAGCAACAAAGATAATCAGACTATTATGCATTTAACTACTATTCTAAGAAGTAAGATAAAAAATGTAAAGGATAATATAAAACATATCAGGAGAAGGTGTAAATGTCATTTAAGGTAAGATTTCAAGAGGAATTAAAAGAGCATAGAAGGTGCACCTGGGAATATAGAGCCCCAGAAAGAGGGAGTAGCATGCCCAGAGCTTCAATTGGGAAAACCATGACACATATATGGATTAGAAAAGATTCACCTTTTGTTTTAAAGCTATGTCTATTTGACAAGATATGAAAATGCAATAATTAATTTGCATTTATTTGATTTCTAATAATTTTCATCTGCTTATGAGTGATGCACATTTCTTTTTTGATCCTGGAATGTCTCTTTATAATCCTGCTTATTTCCTTATACTTAAGGCAGAAGACACCTTTTAATATCATTGTCAAATAGAAGAAGAAAGGGACTTTCTTGAGAGTGTGGGGTCGATAACTAAAGACTTCAGGACACTGTGCTGGCATCAATCCTATCTCCAAAAACGAAGGATCAGGAAGAGAAGAAAGGTCCCAGAAACTCACCCATGGCACAGCAGGGTGTCACCAAACGAGAAAAACAAGTCAGTTTGGTTTACTAGTTAGTCCTGTCGTAGTCAGGAAGGGCAGTCAGTAGTAGGATAAGGTCAACTAGTTTTAACAGTGTTTTATCTAGTGTTGGCTTCCACTTATTCTGAACTTGCTTGCTTTGGTGACATGGGGGCATTATCAGAAAGAAGCTTCTGTGTTGGATGATCAAAGTTGGAGTCCCTGGCCAGCTCTGTCCTCGTGTCCTCTCCCAGTTCAGTGGTTCCAGGAACACCTGCTCTTGGACGCTGTAATCAAGCACCCTGTTGTGCTGTCTGGGACAGCCTTCTGGTTAACAGTTGGAAGACAATGCTTGTGCAAAGAAAATGTTCTCAATATATTAATAGCAAATAAATCAATATTGCATTAATTGTAATAATAATAATACCAACTATTATTATTTCTTAGTAAAGACTAAATTGATTAAGAGATTTTGGGTATGAAAAAATTATATTATACACCTATAGAGAGGGAGAGAAAAAGAGAGGCAGTCATATTTAAAATAGATAATAATAAATAATGATATATATAACATATATAAATACATGAATCTCACACATTTTCTTCCAGCCAACAGGAGCAAATAGAATAGAGAAAGCAGAGCCTTACCCCTACGTTCAGTGTGGCATGAGTAAGTGGTATGCCACTATTTGTACTCTACCTTATTTATGCGTTAGGTGTAATGTGCAGAAGATACATTGAATTGTTTTGAGACTGTTTTTATATTTATATGATATTAATGTGATATTATATGATATTAATGTGACTTATTCATAAGGTTATCATAAAGCTTTAAAATGAAACAAAAAGACAACCTACAGAATAGGAGAAGATATTTGCAAATGTTATATCTGATAAAGGGCTAATGTCTGATATAATATCCAATATAAGGATCTTACATAACTCAACATCAAATAATAAAAATAATCCAATTATAAATTGATAGGAAATATCTCTAAAGAAGACATCCAGATGGCCAAGAGATACATGAAAAGATGTTCAACATCACTGATCATCAGAGAAATGTAGATCAAAACCACAATGAGATATCACTTCATACCTGTCAGAATGGCTAAAATCAACAACACAGGAAATAACAAATGTTGGCAAGGAAATAGTGTACTGTATTCCTAGTTCCTAGTGTACTGTAGGTGGGAAAGCAAACTGGTGCATCCACTGGAGAAAACAGTATGGAGGTTCCTCAAAAAATTGAAAATATAATAACCTCATGATCCAGTAATTCCACTACTGGATATTTACCCAAAGAAAGGGGAAAAAAAGAATTCAAAAAGATATATCCACTCCTATGTTTAGAGCAGCTTCGTTTATAATAGCCAAGCTATGGAAGCAGCCCAGATGTCCATCCATATCTGAGTGGATAAAGACGATGTGGAATTTATAAATAATGAAATATTACTCATTTATCTAAAAGAATGAGGTCTTGCCGTTTGCAACGACATGGATGACACTAGAGGTTATAATGCTAAGTGGAATAAGTCAGAAAAAGACAAATACCATATGGTTTTACTTATCTGTGGAATTTAAGAAACAAAACAAGTGAACAAACAAAAGTAGGTTCTTAAATACAGAGAACAAACTGGTGGTTGCCAGAAAGGAAGTGGGTAGAGGATGGGTAAAGAAAAAAAAAAAGGTGGGGACAGATTTAAAAAGACAAATTATCTGGCCTTGAACAACCTCTTAATTGTAACTTTACTTACCTCTTTTTCCTTAATATTTGCTAAGCCTATGAACATCTCTCGTATCGCTCAGTCAATGAGAGAAAGTGCCCTTTCAGCTCTTTTTTGGGGGGGAATGATTCTAAATATCACTTTCTAGCTCAATTCTCTGGCAAAGACTTCCCCATCAATGGGCCATTTGCTACAGATTGAATATTTGTGTCCTCCCCAATTCATATGTTACATACTATTGCCTAATATGGTGGTACTTGGAGGTGAGCATTGAGCATCTGAGGGGTAATTAAGTCAAGAGATGGAACCCTCATGATGTGCTTAGACACCCAGCTCTGCCATCTCTGCCACTGAGGCACAGCAGGAGGATGGTTTCTGTGAGCCAGGAAGCAAGCCCTCAGCAAACATCAAACCTGCCAGGGACTCGACCATAGACATCCAGGCTCCAGAATTGTGAGAAATGACTCTGTATTGCTTACAACCCACTGAGTCTGTCATATTTTGTCATAGTCTGAACAGACTAAGCCACCATCCAAGATATGTCAGAACAAATCATAAATCTAGAGTTGGATTCATAATCTTTGAAGTTTCTGATCTTAACTACTGTAGATATATTTAAAATTACACTGGGACGCCTGGGTGGCTCAGTTGGTTAAGCGGCTGCCTTCGGCTCAGGTCATGATCCCAGCATCCTGGGATCGAGTCCCACATCGGGCTCCTTGCTCGGCAGGGAGCCTGCTTCTCCCTCTGCCTCTGCCTGCCACTCTGTCTGCCTGTACTCGCTCGCTCGCTCTCCCTCTCTCTGACAAATAAATAAAAATTTAAAAAATAATAATAATAAATAAAATTATATTTATTTATACTTTTATACAGTTATAGTTTCATAGACTGGTTTGAATTTGTTTTTGTTTGTGTATCTTGTCATCAGTAAGAACATTTTGAGTAATCTAATACTAAACATCTACCAGTTCCAAAAAATCATCAGCCACAACATTAAAGAAGAAACAAGTGTTTTTCATGTGCTTTTAGGAAATATCTTGTTATAAAATGAAGTAGATTGGGGTAGACACTATTATTCACCCAGAAGAATGGACAGATCAGAATCCATGTCTGAATCAGTGGGGAATATAAGTGCTTTCTATGGGATCTTTCAACCCATTTTCAGCCTAAATATCCCAGGCTACATTTGCCTTTAAATAATTCAGCCTTTTAAAAATAATAATAATAATAATTCAGTCTTTTAAAAATTGTATGTACAAACATAAAATTGCAGAACCAATCCTCAATCATGCCATTCATACTCACTGTCCTTGATTGAGAAAGACAAAAAAAGGGAGGGAGACACAAACATTTCAAAAATTTAAATTTTTTTAATTAAAATTTTTAAAATTGGCATTTAAAAAATTAGTTTAGCATCACTATTTGAATAATTAGATCTCCTCCTGCTGAGCACTATATTGGTTGATGGACAGATGTGGCCTAGAACATTACTGGGTAAACCAATGAACACTGTCTTTATAAGGAAATAGTACAAGGTTGCTGTACAAACGAAGAAATCAACAACATCCTCCCAGGAAGGGTGAGGGCTTCCTGGCTCAATGCCTTTTACCAGCAGGAACATGAATGAGGTGGACTATATCTCTTCAGGCAGCATGAAACCCCCACTTCAGACCCAGCCCTTTCTGCAAATAGCTAGAGCTGCCCATGTGGCCTCTGTTGCCTACATATTTTCCAGAAGCCACCCCTTTGCCCAGGCGCACCTACTCATTTAGGGCACTGTCACAATGCTCAGGTGTGAGCACACCTGCTCCCCAACACTGCTGGACTCCGAGGTGCAGAAGCAGAGCAAAGGCCGGTGGCCCAGACATCCTGGGGACCCACATCAAGAAGCCTCTGGAACACCTATAGTTCCTTATCTTTTACTTCCCAGTACAATTCTCATGAAGGAACTATTACACCTTTGGATGTATGGGCCATAATGGACTCGTTTTAAAAATTCCCTTATTTGGGGCGCCTGGGTGGCTCAGTGGGTTAAAGCCTCTGCTTTCGGCTCAGGTCATGATCCCAGGGTCCTGGGATCGAGCCCCACATCGGGCTCTCTGCTCCGTGGAGAGCCTGCTTCCTCCTCTCTCTCTGCCTCCTTGTGATCTCTGTCTATCAAATAAATAAATAAAATCTTTAAAAAAAAAATTCCCTTATTTGGTGTCCAAAGCTTATAATACATTGCTTCTGTCAATGGCTGGACACAAACAAGTTTTACCTCATTCCTCCATTAATTGACTAGAAGACTCATCAGTTAAGACATTAAGCCATTCCTTGATCATAATTTCAGGTTGTACCAGAAGCACTTGGAAATACCAAGGTCTGCCAATTAACCCATTTTCAAATGGTAAAGCATAAATCATGTAGTTTGTCACACTCCAAAGATCCTATTTCCAGAATCAGTAGTGCTTCTTGAAAAGTATAAAAAATCTACAGTTTGCTATATCAATCCATGTTAGTTTCTCTAGCCTTTTATTGGCAATAATCTGATCACTGATTACTAGCTCTATGAATCTCCCAATACCAATATCCAAACATTATTTTCCCTCTTATCTTTCTTTTATCTATATAAATATCTCCATTTCATGGAAGCATGTCACTCTTTTAAAATATTTAATCACTTACCCAGCTTTACCATAAAAAGCACTTCTTTGAAATAGCTGCACTAAGACTAAGAACTCCTGACATACAAAATTTTTGACATACAAAACTATATGACTTTGTATCTTGAGAAAAATGTAGGTGACCTAGCCACTTATTGAAGGCAGTACCATAGAAAATTTTTCAAGCTGCCTGTATGGGTTATTTCAAACAAGTAAATACATTTCCAAGATAACCAGAATTTATAACTGCTAATCTTTTATTGCAGGTTAAATGCAGAAAGCCTTAATAGTCATTGATTTTTCTAATATATTGCTCAAATGATTAAAAAGTGGGAATAATAATTTGAGCTTCTTGTAAAATTTTGTCTTTTTCTAAATTGTAGGGGAATATTTTACTTTCATGCCCAATGCAAATGTATTGCCACTTGCAAGTAAGAAATTAATTTCAGAGGACTCTTCTTTAATAGCATGTAGCGGAGTCCTTGTTGCATTTGGGTATATGTGTAATTGTTTTCTCTGTTAGCAAATCAGAAACTAACCTACACTTCCAAGGGAGGAAAGCATACCGTGAGTTAACAGGATATGGTTTATAACAGTGACCAGGAGGAGGACGGCAGGGCATTTAATACAGTGTCTCAAAGCATCAACCACAAAGCAGTTACCAATTCTGTAGCTTGCAGAGAGAGAGGAGATACGCTCATGTATCTGCCCAAATAAACATGACCCAGGAAAATCATAGAAGAGTAATAAAGCACTTATGTCAAGGAAATGGTTCTCGTGAATACCTAAGGTCACTAGGGTAGAGGTGTCTACACTGCTGGTTTGTAGCCCCCATCCCCCCATCCCAAGGGCCAGGGGATATTATGGTGAAAATCTAATCCTGACTCCATTAGGAGCACACTTCACAAAATCATCGTTTTTAAAGTTTAATAGAAAACATGGTCAGCATACGCCATATATTCAAAGTGAAGAATCTATAAATGTTTGGAAAACCTACTCTTTGGGGAAGTCATTGTTCTTTGCCTTCCTTTACCAGACCATAAAGATTAGAAATGGGGTGTCCCTGCTATCTTAGATTCCAGTCTCTATAGAATCCGCCATGTAACATTTGTGGCTGCAAGAAAATCAAAGTGAATGCCTTGATGGCCATCCCTTAAAGAACTTGGGGATTGCTCAGATTACAATGTATCATGTCTGCCCTGGGAACAGCTGTATCCCTCCTTCTTTGGCATAATGTCTTAGCACTTTCCATGCTTTTTTAAGACTTGAGGGGAGTGTTGGCAGAGTCTTACTCCATTCCTGTCCCCAGAAAACAATCTGTCCCTGTCAAAGGACCTCATCCCTACTGACAGTTTTGTTTTCTAAACTTTCCCACTAAAATATAGAGCATTCTAAGTTCCAAGGACAGTATCTACTAGGCAAATGTTTGGCACTATAAGATTTTGCATGATGTGTTACTGATTTATAAATGTTACCGTATCAAACTGTTAATGAATTTTTTTCTGGCATACATCTGGAAAATAGCATGATAAAGCCATATTGAATGAGTGTTGTGGTTTTTCACATGAGGATTATATTGATAATGATGTACAACTCCTTCAATGTATGAAGGCAGGTTCCATGAGCTGTATGTGTGAATCCCCACATGTTTAAAACAAAGTTTTGCATATGTGAAAATGTCAGCCTCGGCCAATAACAAAAAATGCCAGTGTCTCATCCACCCGTTCGTTCATCCCTTTGCTCATTCATTCATTCATTCATTCATTTTTTTCATGTTTACCAGACACCTAATATAAAGCAGGCATTCTGTTCTGATGAAATGTGTGGACAGAAAAGAAAATCCATTGCTTCCAATGATTTACAGTCACATAGAAAATAGGTTATGCAGTAGTTAATATTTTTTGTGTGTGTGCTTTGTGCCAAGCATAGTTTTCAATATTTTACAAGTTGCTAACTCATTTAATTCTCACCACTGCAATATGAGATGAGTATGCCATTTTATCATCGGTTTTTCCATCAAGGAAGCAAATATAGAGAGGAGTTGTGTAACCTGCCCAAACTAGTGAGTGATGAGGTGTGGCTTTGCATCTAGCCTGATTCCTGAGCCTGACTGCTGACCAACTGCTTTATAATGCTTTTTATTTCTTTTCTTTTCTTTTCATTTTTAAAAAATATTTATTTATTTGAGGGGCCCCTGGGTGGCTCAGTGGGTTAAGTCTCTGCCTTCAGCTCAGGTCATGATCTCCGGGTACTGGGATCGAGCCCCGCATCAGGCTCTCTGCTCAGCAGGGGACCTGCTTCTCCCTATCTCTCTCTCTCTGCCTGCCTCTCTGCCTACTTGTGATCTCTCTCTCTGCTAAATAAATAAATAAAATCTTTAAAAAAAGATTTATTTATTTGAGAGAGAGAGAAGGAGTGGGAATGGCAAAGGGAGAAGGCAAGAACCTCAAGCAAATTCTGCGCTGAGTATGAAGTCCCACGCAGGGCATGGAGCCCAACTCAGGGCTTGATCTCACAACCATGAGATCACAACCGGAGCCAAAACCAATGTTGAGTGATTAACTGATTATGCCACCCAGTCACCTAACATAGAGCTTTTTCTTTAGAAACACATTGCTTATGGGGATGCCTGGGTTGCTGAGTCAGTTAAGCATCTGCCTTCTGCTCAGGTCATGATCCTGTGGTCCTAGAATCCAGCCCTGCATCTGGCTCCTTGCTCATCAGGGAGACTGCTTTTCCCACTGCCTCTGCTCCCCCTGCTTGTGCTTTCCCTGGCTCTCTCTCCTGCTCTCTGTCCAATAAATAACTAAGCTCTTTTAAAGAAATTGCTTATGAATACTCAGCTCTACTCACCTACCTGCAAGGTTGTCCTAAGTATTTAGTAACGGAGCTTTACCTGCTGAAGTGAAAGGCGGATGGGCAATGTTTCAACCTGCCTGGTGCAGGTTTTAATGGGAAATAAGGGAAGACAGGATGAGCAGAGAGAAGTACTGAAAATTAAAGTCAATTTGTTGTATAAACAGAGTATGTGTGGCTGATGCATTGACTGTGATCTAGGACAAAACTTCATGCAGAAAGTTAGCAAGATTTGTGATGCTGCCCATAAGAGGGGTAGCATCATGAGTAATAATCAAGCCTTATGCTCAACTGGCTAGAAGATATTACCTAGATAGCAGGAGAGTCCTCATTTGCATGGTCTTGTCCTCTTCAAAGAATGAGTAGCCAATCTGAAAGACAACAGAATATGAATTTTTTTTGGAGAAAGCATCAATTAGCCAAGGGAAAGGTCTCTGAGGTATTGGACATATCCTCTTTTCCTAACTAACCTTTTTTTAAATTTATTTTTTTTAATTTCATTTCTTTTCAGCGTAACAGAATTCATAGTTTCACACCACACCCAGTGCTCCATGCATCGCGTGCCCTCGATAATACCCACCACCTGACTCCCCCAACCTCCCACCTCCCGCCCCTTCAAAACCCTCAGGTTGTTTTCAGAGTCCATAGTCTCTCATGGTTCATCTCCCCCCCAATTTCCCTCAACTCCCTTCTCCTCTCCATCTCCCCATGTCCTCCGTGTTATTTGTTATGCTCCACAAATAAGTGAAACTATATGATAATTGACTCTCTCTGCTTGACTTATTTCACTCAGCATAATCTCTTCCAGTCCCGTCCATGTTGCTACAAAAGTTGGGTACCAGGATCTATAAAGAACTTCTCAAACTCAACACACACAAAACAAATAATCATATCAAAAAATGGCCAGAAGATATGAACAGACACTTCTCCAATGAAGACATACAAATGGCTACCAGACACATGAAAAAATGTTCATCATCACTAGCCATCAGGGAGATTCAAATTAAAACCACATTGAGATACCACCTCACACCAGTTAGAATGGCCAAAATCAGCAAGACAGGAAACTACGTGTGTTGGAGAGGATGTGGAGAAAGGGGAACCCTCTTACACTGTTGGTGGGAATGCAAGTTGGTGCAGCTACTTTGGAGAACAGTGTGGAGATTCCTCAAGAAGTTAAAAATAGAGCTTCCCTATGACCCTGCAATTGTGCTACTGTGTATTTACCCTAACTAACCTTTGATGGGCATGGACTGCTACTGAAGTTTTAAAGTTTTAAAACTTTGCTCTTACGTCAATTTTCTTTTATGCAGTGCATTTGCATAATTCAAGGAGGCATCTGAGGTTTGAAAAAACATAAGTTCCTCTTTCCCATCAATATGCCCTAGAGCAACATCTATGCCTTCACATTCCATAGTAAATAACAGTCATCCAAAACCTTTTTATGATACATTGGGAACAACACCAAACTAAGGGTAATAAAACCCCAGCAAGGAATTAGAGTTGTGTAGGCATATCTTTTTTTTTTTTTTAAGATTTTATTTATTTGACAGGCAGAGATCACAAGCAGGAAGAGGCAGGCAGAGAGAGAGGGGGAAGCAGGCTCCCTGCTGAGCAGAGAGCCTGATGCGGGGCTCAATCCCAGGACCCTGGGATCATGATCTGAGCCGAAGGCAGAGGCTTTAACCCACTGAGCCACCCAGGCGCCCCGGTAGGCATATCTTTTAAAACAGAATTTCTAACGATAAGGATGTAGTCTCAGATGAGTGACAGAGGAAATTGCAGGGGGCATGTGGGGCAGAAAGCCCAACACTGGGAAAGTTGATTGGAAAGCTCATCTCCAAGGACTCCACATCTTGGCTCCAATGGCCTTGGAAAAGGTAGCTTCCTGCCTAGTCATTAATGACTACTCTCTTCTGTAAAGTATCTGTACAGTCACCCGACTGCTGTACATCTTCACAACTTACCACTCATCTCAGGCATCGACTTCACTGGATCACATGCTGAATAAAAGTAGGAGTTTATTCAAAATTTATTTAAAAAAAAAACAAAAGGGGGTTTTATTATTTCTCACTTTCAATTTTTTTTTTTTAAACCAGGGCTATTTTGCACAAGAAATCACAGATGCTTTCTGCCAGGCAGGGGGTAATTGCTTGGATGTCCGTCCCAGAGGCACCACATCTGTATCACGAAACTGAGAGCAAGCACTTAGTTCACCCCTGATGATTTACAGCTGCCAAGGGAACTAGGCGGTAAGAGCATATTTGCTAAGCAATTTTACCTTCGTGAACTCTTAAGTCTCTGAATAGATAATCATGCTCTGTAACTTCTAATTTTGTAACAGAATTGATTAACACTCACTTTGGGTGCACCAAATTATGATCCTTATAGTAAGGCTTCACTCAGCATCTTACTCGCTATTAGCCAGATTGCCAGGGGACCTCCAAGTTCCGGAGACTAATTGCATGGGAACATTTAATATACCAATTACCTTGAGCTAATTTATCTGTATATGTCTCATTTTTAAAGTATAACTGAACAGAAACCTATTTCTCAAGCTTGGAAAAATGTGAAAATCCTCAGTGCTTACACAGAAGAAGTTAGTGGGCTGTGTATTCAAGATGAAGAGTCCTGAATTACTGTTTAAAATGGCATCTGTTAACTGCTGCTGATAAAATAACTATAAAGACATCAAAAGGGAAAAGGATCTTGGCCTCAAAATGTCATGGAAAAGTAGCATGAACTGTTGAGTGGGTAGTGCAAAGATTTTTCCACAGGCGATCAATGTTTGCAACATTTGCACACACCCAAAGGAAATAGACCGCCTCTCTCATTGACCAAAGCTTGACACTTCTTTTTTCAATTTAGTGGGTCATTAGTGGATTATTTTGATGGAATATGTGCAGAGAAGAGTTAAAATAGGCTTGAGACCATTATCCTTACAAAGTCTTAATTGCCAGCAGGTCTCTTGTCTGACATATGGAAATTGGAGTGGTATGCCTTTTCCCACACTGATGTAAAACTTTCTCTAAATGATGAGTGGTTCACTGTGTCTAAATTGTGTATGCAGACAATACAGTTTATACTGAAAATCTGCCTTTCTTCTGGGAACGAGAGATATACTAGGCAGAGAGAGATTACGTGAGCAGTCCCCAGTACCAATCTTAGGCACTGAGTCTCTCTCTAAAGAACTGGTAGATGATACTACACGCACAGCCTGTTGCTGGGGGACAGCATTCTCTGTGTTTCGCCTGGAAGAGAACCCTTGGAAACTTGCCCCTGGTATCCTCTGGGCTTCACCCCGTGCATGTTTTCCATTTGCTTCTTTTCCCTTTTGCTGAGCCATGAACATAGCCATGAAGAAAATAAGATATGGCCATGTGAAGTCATCTTTTGAAAACTACTACTTTTGATGATACAGCTTTTTACAGTATTCTACATGTTTTACATAAAAAGTCATACACATTTTTTATTTTAATTTCATTTAGGAAAAAATGTTTCTCTCTTCAGTAGTTGGTATGCTTTTCTTTATTGGATAACAGCTATTTACACATCTGTGTTTCTCATTCGTCTTTTTTTTTAATTTTAGTTTTAATTAACATATAATGTATTATTTTGGGGGGGTACAGGTCTGTGATTCATCAGTCTTACACAATTCACAGCACTGACCACAGCACAGCCCAGTGTCCGTCACCCAGCCACCCCTCCCTCCCAGCCCCTTCCCCCTCAGCAAACCTCAGTTTGTTTCCTAAGATTAAGAGTCTTTTATGGTTTGTCTCCCTCTCTGGTTTCATCTTGTTTCATTTTATTTTTTTAAGATTTTATTTATTTATTTGAAAGAGAGAGAGCACAAGCAGGTAGATTGGCAGAGTAAGCGGGAGAAACAGACTCCCCACTGAGCAGGGAACCCAATGCAGGACTCAATCCCAGGACTCTGAGGATCATGACTTGAGCTGAGAAGGCAGACACTTAACCAACTGAGCCACCCAGACACCCATCATTTGTCTTTTATTGAGATATAATTGACATTGAATAATTTTAAGGTCTAAAACAAGGATTTGATTTATTTATGTATTGCAAAGTGAGAGTTGCAAATAGGGACACCTGGGTGGCTCAGTTGTTAAGTCCCTGCCTTCGGCTCAAGTCATGATCCCAGGGTCCTGGGATCAAGCCCCACATCAGGCTCCCTGCTTGGCAGGAATCCTGCTTTCCCTCTACCAATCCCCCTGCTGTGTTCCTGCTGCTCTTGCTGTCTCTGTCAAATAAGTAAAATCTTAAAAAAAAAAAGGCAAAATAACAGAACAAAATAGATTACCACACATATTTATGATTTTTTTTTCTTGTGAGGAACCCTTTTAAGATCTACTCTTTTAGCATTTTTCAAATCTACAATAGAGTGTTTCTAGCTATAGTCACACGGCTGTACATTCCTATCCATGACTGACTTATCTTCTAATTGAAAGTTTGTGCCCTATGACCACTTCCTTCCAATTCACCCCTCTCCCAGCCACTGCCTCTGGAAACTAGGAATCTATTCTTGTACCTATGAGTTCAGTAGCTGTTTTGTTTTTTTTTCAGGTTCTACATATGAGTGAAATCACACAGTATTTGTCTTTCTCTGTCTGACTTATTTCACTTGGAGTAATGTTCTCAAGGTTCTCTAGATAAACATATTATATGTATATATATATATATATATATATACACATACATATATACATACATACATATATATGTGTGTGTATATATATATGTATATATATGTACGTGTGTGTCATATAATATATGTATTTATGTAATAAAATCACATTTTCTTTATCCATTCATCCATCATCAAGGAATATGACGAACACGTAGGTTGTTTCTATGACTTGACTATTATAAATGCTGCAATAAATACAAGGTAAAGATCTTTTTGTGATCATGATATTATTTCACTTGGATAAATATCCAGGAGTGCAATCGCTGAAACATATGGTAGTTCCACTTTTTTTTTTTTTTTTTTGAGGCTCCTCTATCCTGTCTCACATAGTGGCTGCACCAGTCTGCATTCACATCAACAGTGCACCAAAGTTGGCTTTTCTCCACATCCTCACCAACGCTTGTTATTTCTTATCTTTTTGATAATAGCATCATAACAGGTTGAAGGTGATATCTTGTTGGGATTTTGACTTGCATTCCCCTGAGGATTAGTTGAACATCTTTTCATGTGTCTGTTCACCATTTGTCTTCTTGGCAAAAATGCCTTGTCAATGCTTCTGACCATTTTTTAAATGGGTTTTTTTCTCTATTACCCTGTGTGAGTTTACATATACATATAAATGCACACACACACGTATATATGTATTAACCCTTTATCAGATATATAATTTGTAAATATTTTCTTTCATTCCATAGGTTGCTTTTTCATTTTGTTGATGGTTTCTTTGACTGTACAGAAGAAAATTTTAGTTTGCCGTAGTCCTACTTGTTTATTTTCTGCTTTTGTTGCCTTTGTTTTTGGTATTCAATCCAAAAACTCATTGCCAAGACCCCTGTCAAGGAGATTACCTCTCTGTTTGCTTTTCTTCTAGGAAACAGAGTGTTTAGAGAAGCCTATTCTAGACAATGAGTGGGACCTATAATCAGAAGGATAATGGCTACCAGCACAGAGATCACAAAAACTGGTTCAACTAGCTCTTGAATTCAACTAGTTAGTTGACATTGATCTCAACCTGCCTAGAGATCTAAACCCAACATTTGCCCATTTGAAATAGAAAACTGCCAAGAACCAGCCCTGACTGAATGGAGAAACCTGAGTTCTGAGTTCTGGGGTAGGAATGAGGAAGAGACACAAAGGATGGGATCCGGAGGGTCACAGCCAATGCTGCTAAAACGATGTTTATTCAGTTACAGCAGTTTTATAGGATTCAAGCACAATACAGTCACCTGGAGTCACCTTGATCATTGCATTTACAATTCAATAGAACAATCAAGAAGAGAATCCACAGGTGAATACCAGTTTTCTCCTGTTAGGCTACATTGTGTCAGATCAACTAGCTTTGGGGCAAATCCGATCTGTGGTTTCTGTGCTTCTGCAAGCTGTGGTTATGGCTCTACTTTAGGGCTGAACCGTGGGGCGGTAGGGCTGGTCCCTGACCTGGCCCTAAGACGGAAAGACCCTGTCAGCTTGCTGCCTGGTCACCACAGTTCCCCTTCTATTTATTTTTTAAATGAAGCTCATGGAGGCTGGATTGGAGGGGCCGGAGGGATGGGAATCCTGCTCAGAGGTAGACCTGCAAAAGACATGCAAACAAGACAAAAGTTAGGGTGACAGCAATTGAATAAAGAAAGGAAGTAAGACCATTAGAGTGCAATAAATTGTGTATATTATCAAATACTTGTTTGGCAAGTTCAGATGGCTAGAGTAACAGCCCAGGGGTTTGCTCTATTGCCTGTATTTCAGAATGTAATCGAGCCACATCTAAAGTAAAATCATTCTCTGTCCATATGCCCATAAGATGACTTTTTACTTTATCCCATCCCCAAGTGGTATCATTATATTCCTTCTTTGTAACACAAGTCCAAGAGAATTCTGCATGACGTCATAAGGCTGTCCTTATTAAAAAAAAAAAAAATACTTTTGTACAAACAGTTTCTTCTAAAGCTTTAAATCTAGTTTCTAATTTTCTATCTATAACTTCTTGAGTCCCTAAGGCAAGAGATACATTCTTCGCTAAATTATTAACATGATGAGTTGTGTGCCCTTATTGTGTGAGAGCAATAGCAGAAGCAGTAGCCCTAGCAATGACGATCACTAAAGAAACTACCCCTGCAATAAGAAGCCCTAAAAACTGTTTGCCTCTACATAGCAAATTATTAAATTCTTGGAGAATCTGCAAACCAGTCCTTTCGTACCAAGGTCCTGTAACATTAATTGGAAGCATGACAAATGAAGGTTGATGTAAAATCATTATAGCCAATCTGTAATTATAAGTAATACAATTGGTGAGATTACCGTTACTACAGATAATGTCATAATAACCTGATTGAACAGAGATACGAAGAATTCCTACCAGCAATACATATTGGGCAGGAACACATGCCATAAGATGATGCGTAAGGACAGACCGATTATGGGAAATGACAATGGTGGATAAAGATACCATGAGGTGCCAACCTCCCAACTGAACATGACCTTGGCGAGTAGAATATATCCCTTCCACTCATTCCACCAAAGGTTGTGATTGTAAATCTCTTTGGAAGAGAGGATTAGGATGAGACCTGTCTAAGATATCCTCAAAAACAGAAGGGATATGATGTTATAGTGGGAGTTCATAATGGGATCAGTGCCAATGTGGAAGGGGTACAAAGGGGCAAGGATTGTTATGATTACAGACTGGAATGTGAGAAGTTGGGGATTCATCATAAGCTACAAGAACTTGAGAAGGCAGGCCCAAGGACTGGAAAGTCCATTCCTTATAGGTCTTATCTGTAGCATGCAGTATGGGCCCCGGGGCACATCTAGCCTCATAAGAAATCCCAGCCATTGAGCAGTAGTAGTAAAACAAATGGGAACTTGGGGAGGATTTCCCATAATAAGTATAATTACCAACCCATCGAGGGATTAAATGATCAGCAAAGGATCCACCAATTACTTGTGAAACATTGGTAAAAATGGACACTAGGATCTTCCCATATAACAAGGTCATAAAAAAGAAGGGTCAGGGATCTAGGTCCAATAACTTGTATCAACATATGCAATGGATACCTGCAGGCAGTAAGCACTATCATGGCTAGAAAAGGTGTTTGGGGTCATTCTTAACCTTCTGACCCTCCAACATTCCCCATGCCTGTGCAGTGAGGGTCTTCGGGTGCCTCCAACTTGGGATCATTGATTGGTGGGTTGTTTTCATAAGAGGTGGGTGTCCTGAAGGGGCAGGCATCAGGGGTGTAGACTTCAGCCTCCTCAATGACAGGAGGAGGCGTGGGGACGGATCCAGAAGTTCCTCTTGCAATGGGATCCATTGCAAGTATGCACAAGGTGCTCAGGGAGCCAGATGGGTCCATCAGCATCCCTAGGAAAAATACACCCATGCCCTCACCCCCAAATTAAAACAGGTTCGGGGCCAGACCATTGACTTATTAAAAGGTCCTTCTACCTTACTTCAGCATAATGTGTTCCAGACAGAAACCACAAAGTCAGCTAGGGAGGTACCATCAGCAGAGAGATTTAAAAATTTAAATTATATAAACCTTGATTAAGATGAGAATGTGGGGAGGTTTCAAAAGAACTTTCATATGCTAAAAATGACCTATAAGATACCGGAGGCCTTGAGGTCTTGCCATTGTCAGGTTAAGGTTGTTTTTCTCCCTCTACAAAGGTGTTAACATTAAGATGGGTGATTCCTGCAAGAATGTCATATATGTCCCACCCAGGAGTAGGGGGTGGGGGAGGTTGTGGGGTTTCAGCTTCTGCTTTGTCCTCAGCTGCCTTCTGTCCCCTCACTATTACCCCCTGGACAATTCTGACCCCTAAATCTTTAAGGTTGTTGAAGGTGGAAGGTCTCATCTTCTGCAACTTATTCCTGCTTAACAGGGGGCGTAGTAGTGTCTCTACCTACTCAGGGTCAACATTGGTCAGTTGGGAAATATGTAGGGGAGTTACAAAAGACAGAGGCAGCTGAATCCAATGCTGTCAACACATGAACCTCCCTGAAAGAAAGGATCATCTGTTAGCTGGAAGTCATGGCAGTGAAGGAATCTTGGCACCAGGCAGGGAGACACCAGAAATGACAAAACAAGCTTAATACTGAAAGGAGAAAGAGAAGTTCAAGTAAAAGACCTTCAATAGTCAACCTCTGATAGATAGATATATATATATATATATATATATATATATATATATATATATATATATATCCCTCCTCCCCAGTCCAGGAGATTAAAGTGATCACTAAAGGAACGAGATCATTTAAAGCACCATTTTGAATATTCATGTCAGTTAGAAACCTAGAAATTTTGTGGTAATCTGGAACATATGCATAGTATTTCATTATTGTGACAGCACAACTTCCAGCTTGTGTAGCAGTTAGAACATCTAATGCCCTTCTATTTTGGAAAGCTGCTTTACACATCTGTATTAACATAGCATTTAAGAAATGCTATTTCGAGGGTCATTTAGGGCTGACCATGGGCTTAGTAAGTTTTCATGTACCAAATAACATTCTCCAGTCTGAAAGAGGGAACAAAGATGGAAGCTATATACCAATGTAATACAAAACGTGTCCCCCATTGTTTCAATTAAATTTGGAAGGCCAGCTGGGTTGGTATGATGGCTTTAATAATGCTTCTGTGCATTTGGCAAACCCTAAGGTGCAGCGACCTATCCACCTCAGAGGAAGCCAGGGCCATGAGTTAGGTCTGCATATTCAGTGGGTTCCATTTGGAGCTGGACATCTGATGCCAGCTCTCCTTACCCAATCAGGAGCAAACCAGTCAGTAGCCAGAAGTACTATTATTTGGGAACATGTTTAAACCAACTCTCATTGTATTTTTAATAGGGCCATCTTACATCTGGTTGACTAGAATAAGCAAGATTAATAACCTCTGAATAGTACAATGGTCAGGTCCAGGCATAAGGGTAGCTGGGTTTAAGTCTGACAGGTTTCAAGTATTATTTTAGGCATATATATAAGCATAGCCTGATATTTAATGTCAGCCTCCATCATCCACTGGTGGTCTTTGGTCTTTAAGATGTTCTGGACCTGATGTGAAGCCATTACAGTCAGGGACTGTCCTATAGTGAGCTTTGAGGGTCGTTTTACCAGGAGCACTGTTGGATGCTTAGCTAAAGCCTTTACTTGTAATTGTTATCTCAACAGAAGTTGCTTCTAGGATAAATATGACTAAAAAATAATACCATTAAGAAGACCTCTTTGTTTGAGGTAAATCGTTACTGTTCTAATTACAAGGAATCACGGACAAGTGGGAGAAAACTTGCCTCAGGAGATAAGGTTATCCCCAAGTGCATCATCCAATCCAGTCACAAAGGCAGTGGTGCCATCCATTATCTTCACAAGTCTGTAGTTAACCCTATGGAGTGGCGTATGCTCTGGCTTTTGGGGAATGATTTCATTATCCCAGCCACATAGGGATCAAGGTGATAGTAAAGTTATACAATTGTTGGGGAAGCAATTCCATTTTCCAGTTTTTTATCATGTGCCCATGGGGTTCTGTTATTATCCCCATAGAACAAAAGACAAGAAAATTATCTGAATGAGCTATTGTACAACTTACATAAAGTTTACCTCATGTTGTCTAGCTTAGCTAAACAACAAATATTTAAAGACAATCAGATTTAGAACATAACATCCAAAGAGGTTTGTAACTGAAGCATAACTTTCCTCTCTAAAATAACCCTCATTTCCAGAAATAGCCAAATCAGGACTAATTTATTTGAAAAACAAGTCCAGTTTTAACAGACTTGGCCTAATTATTTACATAAGCTCAGCAAGAACAGTGAGTGATCATATAGATCTTTTAGAATCTGCTTTGCTGGAACTTCTATAAGGAATCTCTAGGTTAAACTTTAAGTAGCCTCTCCAGGCCAGAAGCCAAGCCACGTACTTGCCATCAGACATGCCTGCAGTACCTGTAGGATTTGGGCAAATTCCTCTTTCTGAGGTTTCCAAAGTATCCAAGGTTCCTGTACCTGCCAGGGAGTGACATTCTTTACACACCTGTGAGGCTGCTGGGAACTCTGTAAGCAAGGGATCAGGCCAACAGTTCCAAGGGGCTTATGGCTCCAAGATTTCATAAAGTCAACCTTAGTTTCTTTAAGCTGTCTGGTCATATCTGAGTTTATGCATGTCTTTCTCAAATATGAGATTCCAGTCAAAGCCTTGGTAAAATAACCCATGTTTCCAATGGTATCCTGTTTACTGAATTTATGCAAATGACTGGGATTGCCATGGAAGAAGGAATACTGAGACCTTTTGAGTTTCAGAGGGTTTAGATAGAAAAGTTGAGTGTAAAAAAAAAAAAAAGTTGAGTGGTTTGATTTGTTTACAAATGACTATTTTTATATTTCTGTAAGCCACAAATATCTTAAGAAAAAGCTTCTTTAGTCTGCAAAAGCGGACATTAGAGAGCCAGCAGTGTTTCAAACAAGAGTCACAGCACTATAATCTTTTATAATTTTATAATTTTTTAATTTTATAAATTTATTAATTTATAATTTATAATTTATAATTAAAATTATACATTAAAATTTATAAAATTTTATAATTTTATAATTATTTAGTCCCACGTTACTAATTCTGGTATAGTTCGATGCAACTTTTAGTTCTGGAAACTTACGCATTTCAGTTCTGATCTTAAAGATATTGTTTACCTGTGTTTATCCTGAAAGTCCCTTTATATCAGTCTCCTTGAAGATGAAACTCATTTTACAAGAGAATTAGAACAATTATAAATGAAAAAAACTCAGAAATGGACCTTGTTAATGATCCAATACAAGAGTTTATTATGATGCTATAGACAAAGAAACTCAGTTATTCTATGATCCACTGACACATAACATTTCAACAGCCAGAACCAGAAGGTAACATACCAAGCAAGCAAGCCTAATTAGTCAACAAGAGTTTGTTCAGGATTTAAATCCTGGGGAAGTTTGTTAAAACCTTAGACAGTTTTAAAGCACATATCTAAAACAGGCTTAGGGATGGTCAAAGACCTGATAAAGGCAAAACATAGAAACCATTTTTTCTGGGTAGACAATGAGAAAATAACTATTTACATTTTCTTATCAAGAGCAGGCCAACAATTCTTTGTCCTTTAACAGAGGGCAGACTTTAAATCTTTTACTAACTAATATACTTAAAATCCATTCATTTTGATCTTAGTCCATCCTGACCACACCCAAAATCTGTTTCCAAAGATTTCCCATCACAAATCTTTTACAACTTTCCTTTGTATTCTGTTTTTGTCCCAAGCCATTTCTTCATCCACAACCCTCTCATTTAAGGCAAAATTACCTTCTTTAACCTTCAACAAAGATGTATTCCTATTTCATATATGTTTCTTACATGTCTTCTACTTTTCCACATACAGAGTTGTTTCCCTAATTTCTATCAGTCTTAGTTACAGTTAGCAGAATTCTGCAGCCTTAGAAACACCTTAATCTCCAGTGGCAACTAAGTATTAACCAACTGTGAACTGTTACACCAGAATTCTTCAGATGGTAAATTTGTGAATCAGTTAAGCACAAAACATGTTTACCAACAGATTTAAATATCCAATTTCTTTGCAGTAAGAAGTCAAAAGCACAAACCTATGTCCAGTAATCAATGACTTAGCACTTTAACCCATTTGGAAAAGACCTAGATGTCCAAGTATTTAATTCCATTTATCATCCAAGCAAAACTTTAAAGTTTCAGGTTACCAAGGACTTTGAAAGCTATCTTAATTACCCATGAAAGCTTTGAGGCAATTAACAATCAGTTTAGTTATCTCTTTGTTAACAAATTTCAACAGAGATAATATGACCTTATTTGACCTTCAGCCAACCTTGATAGAATAAGTTTTACATTTAGTGCTGACTTTTACATTTTACTTTTTATTACATTTTACTTTTACATTTAGTGCTAACTTTAAAGACACATCTATCTTAATTAAACCAACAAACTTAACTTAGTTTAAATACTGATTTATGTTCCACCTGGGCCCACCTGATTTTCAGTTTTTAGCTGAGACCCTGCTGGGGAAATCTGGAGTGGGAGGTTAGGTCCAGGGAGTGCTCTTCTTGCTCCTAGACAGTGAGAGAGGAGGAGCCATTGTGCAGGAGGCACTAAGGATGGTCTAGAGGCCAGTTATGCAGGCTGCACCCAAGTTGGTGCAGAAACAGAAGAAGGGAGAGACAGAAGAGACAAAGTGCTGCCAGAAGCCAGAGAAAGGGTTCCGGGTTTTAGAACTCATCAGCTCCAACGGAGGACCAGATGCCAGGCTTTCCCGCCAACAAGGAGGAAAGGGGTTAGGCAGTCTACATGGGATTTTCCCTGTAGACTTCCTGTAGACTTCCCCTACAGGGAATTTCCCTGAAATAAAGGGAGTTTTGGCAACGGCTTGGGTATATTCCTTAAAGTCCCCATCCTGAGGAAGACTAACCACAGTTGGCTCCCATTACAGCCGTTGACTGAGAAATGAGTGAGGGAGAAGCCCCACATCTATTAGGAAGATTAACTATGCCCTCCTCAGGAAACCAGGGGCAAACTTCTTGGACAAATTTAAGAAATCTCTATTTGAGCATCACTAACTTTTGTTCCATGATACTTTCATAGTTTTAAGAACTTGTACACAAAGTACCTGATTCTTGGCCTGTAGCTGCCCCATAGTTTATTTCTCCTGATTCACAATGCTCCTTCACTCACCAACTCCAAATGCTAAGATGTCTCTACCCTGGAGGAGTTCCTCACCTGCTGTGGCATCTGCCAATCCTGAGTACTCAGGTCCCTGTTCAGGCGCCACTTGCCAAGGAACCAGCCTTAACTGAATGGAGAAACCTGAGTTCTGTGGTGGGAATGAGAAAGAAAGAGACACAAGGATGGGACCCAGAGGGTCGCAGCCAATGCTGCTAAAATGAGTTTATTCAATCACAGCAGTTTTATAGGACTCAAGCCCAAGACAGTCACTGTGGAGTCACCTTGATCATTGCATTTACAATTCAATTGAACAATCAATGGGACAATCTACCCATGAATAACAATCTTCTTGCTGTTACACTACATTGTGTGAGATCAACTAGCTTCAGGGCAAATCTGCTCTGTGGTTTCCGTGCCTCTGTAAGCTGCTGTTATGGCCCTGCTTTAGGGCTGAACCGCGTGGGGGGTGGGTAGAGCTGGTCCCTGACTTGGCCCTAAGACTGCAAGGACCCTGTCAGCTTGCTATCTGGTCACCACAGAAAACCTGTGACCTCGGCTGGCTTCTCATCAGCCTCTCATCTAGAACAGTCCAAGAAAAGCCAAAACAATCATTTAAAATGCATATATAATTAGGAATGCAAATGTTTTTAAGTAACCACTCTGTGCCAGGCTTTGTTCTAGGTCCTTGATTGCTCTTCTGTTTCTATCCTAATAATAATGCTTTTGTTTCTTATACCACCTTCCTAACATCTTGGTACAGATAGAAGTTCTCAAGATGGATTTCAATCTCTTTAGTAAGAAATTAAAACTTAATAACCAAATAGTAATAGTAATATTACTATTCTGCTCATAGCCCTTGACAAAATATGCCAACTATTTATAGCTTTGATTATACCAGATTATACCAGAAAAAAAAGGGCAAACAAGTGGGGACTTCTTCCTTCATAAAAGTGAATCCACATCACACAGAAGCTCAAGTTTCACTTTTCCACATTTCCAAACTCCTTGAATGATGAGTCATTGAGAATTTATTTTTAATTAGAAAGCATCATCAGACATCTTGTGATAAGAATTACACATCCTTAAGCTCCTTTCCAGAGCATCTCCTGGGTAAAGTGGATTTTACAACTGGAATATACTCTATGGCTGCACTAATGAAAAACATGATCAAAGAAAAGAAAATGTTAGGAAATACACCCAAATATGTAAAACATGATACAAAACTCTATCAAGAAAAGCAATCATTCTGTGTAAATTTTCCCCCGATTTGATGCAAGTTCTAAAATACATCATTCCCTATTTTTGTTGGTAAACTCTGTGCAGTTCACCATTCTGTCAAAGGATGATTCTAATTTCCATGCTATGATTTTAGCATCTTCGGGCCAAGGCAATGTTAGAAAATAAGAAGCAAGAGGGACGCCTGGGTGGCTCAGTTGGTTGGACGACTGCCTTCGGCTCAGGTCATGATCCCGGACACCAGGGATCGAGTCCCGCATCGGGCTCCCAGCTCCACAGGGAGTCTGCTTCTCCCTCTGACCTTCTCCTCACTCATGCTCTCTCACTGCCTCTCTCTCAAATAAATAAATAAAATCTTTAAAAAAAAAAAAAAAAAGAAAAGAAAATAAGAAGCATGAAAAATTATTTTGTACAGGACCTGGAACTTTTCCTCCTTCTCCTCCTGGCCCATCAGGTCTTTGCTTCTTATCCAAGTAACTCAAAGAAACCAGGAACATTCATCCTTCCAAAGTGCAATGTCTCTACGTGTCACCTCTGATAGTACTGTCACCAACCTGAAATGTTTCAGGTAAAGGCTGTTGCTCCCTAATGGAATTCTAGTGTCCAAATCAAGATGAAGTCTGATGAGGAGACGGACATGTGTTACCTCCAAAAACTGGGGTGCTTTGCTTCTGCTGGTGCTGAGCCTCTGTATTCCCTTAAACAACCTTTTCCTTCAGGGATGGTAAAGACCTTACTACTTATCTATTCCACCTCTGTAGGCCACCTTCATACACAAAAGTCTACTTTATTTAAGAGACTTGTGCTTGTTCACTGCAGAATGTAGATGTTGAGTACTCTGCCAAGGTTTTTTCTGGATTCTTGAACTTTGGACATTCAAGAATGGCAATTTAAAAATCAATATGGATTGAGGAACGGTAACCAAGTTAACATCGTATTCCTGTTCACACCCAGGCTTTAATGAGTCTTCTTTTTTATTTTCTACAAGACTGATTATTATAATTATTTATGCCTCAATTAGTCAGATAAAGCAAATTGCTTTAGTTCTATTAAGCTATATTCTCCTTTCAACCTGTGTCTCCAATACGCCCCTGCCCAGTGATGTTGCAAAATAAAAGGTAGCCTGGTTCTGTATTCTCAGTTTCCTGAAGTCCCATTTGCTTTTACAGTTTGCTGGTTACTATTTTTCTCGTGATTTCCTCCTAATATCAATATTGTGACACCCCAGGATAATATTGAGACACCCCAGGTTTAGGTTCTTTCTGGGTCTTTTTACTAACTTCCTGAAGTGTCATGATAAATAATAAAACATGTGAAATGTCAATGTGTAAACAGCACACAGGGCACAACTGATACCCACCCACCCCTGTGAGACACTGCCAAGTTGAAGGAGAGTCTGTCCCTTCAAATATTTTTAGTATTTAAATATTAAATATTTAAAGGACTCTATAATTTGAACATAGAATTAAAGCTGTAACTATCAGATTTCACCCACAATCCATAAAGAGCCATTAATTTACTTAATCTAGATTGATTTGATCTCTAACACAATCCAGGAACAACTTGTACAAAAATTTTAATTAAAAAGAGGAAAATGCAATGTTTATTATTTATTATTTACTGTTCCATTCTCCATTAGACAATCAATAAGAAAAAAGGTGTCCTTCTTTCTACATTTTTCATCTTGAAGTAAAACAAATGCAAATTTTTCAGACACGGTCTTAATGTTTAGGTCATGTCACAGTGCTGGCATAGGCACAAGACACCTCAATGGAAATGAGCCCTATGCTATTTAAGCAAGAGCTTTATTACCTGAGTTGAGGGTCTAATATTTGAGACTTTATTCTACCATTAATATTCTCACTTTATCAATTATGGATCAAAAATAAATTTCCCTCTCCTGTTATTACACATAAAAGAGCAAAAGTGTTTTTACTAGATAAAATTGAATTTAATGTAACTATTTTGACACATTTCAAATTTGAAAAATCTAATATCATGATGCCCAGTATCATATTTAGCTAATATTTAAATGTCATTAATCATAATCACGTGCACACATGCATGAAAGAACACACACTGCATATATACATTCTTACGTATGCACACACCCAAACACAAACACAAAAATCTCCAACCATAGATTTTAACACTTGGCATTTATGAAAGCAGCATCCCAATTAGCAGGAACTTGGCTTTGTTTAGTTCTATTTAACCAACCTAGGCTTTTTCTCTATTACTATAAGAGCTTAACAGAAAAATTAAGCACCCAAGAAATTTTTTCTGTTCTTTTGGCTTGAAAATAAAGGTCTTAGTCTCTGAAACTGTAACATATTTGAATTATAAGGTTAAAATTCAGATGTTTAAAAACTCATCTATATACTAGGATCAAGTGGAGAGTTGTTTTTTTTTTTCATTTTTATTCTTTATCTGTTTGAAAAGATGAAGTTTTTTTTTTTCATTATAATAAGTGTATTTAATCCCCATCATCTGTTTCTCCTATCCTCTCTCACCCCACTCCCCTCTGGTAACCATCAGGTTGTTCTTTATAGTTAAGAGTTTGTTTCCTGGTTTGTTACTCTCTTCTTTTTCTTCTTTGTTTCCTAAATTCCACAAATGAATGAGATCATATGGTATTTGTCTTTCCCTGATTGCTTTATTTTGCTTAGCATAATACTCTCTAGTGCCATCATATCATTGCAAATAGCAAGATTTCATCCTTTTTTATGGCTGAGTAATATTGCACTATATATATATATATTAATCATATACATATATATATATGTGTGTATATATATATATAATACTTTTTTTTATCCATTTGTCTATGGATGGATACTTGAGCTGCTTATATAGTGTGACTATTGTAATAGTGTGACTATTGTAAATGGTGTTGCAATAAACAGAAATGTATGTGTCCCTTTTAATCAGTGAGGGTTATTATTATTTTTTTGTGTGGTAATTATCCAGTAGTGTGATTACTAGATCATAGGGTAGTTCTATTTTTATTTTTCTGAGGAAACTCCATACTTCTTTCCAGAGTGGCTGCACCAGTTTGCATTCCCCGCACAAGCACATGAAGGTTCCTTTTCCTCCACATCCTTGCCAATACCTGTTATTTCTTGTGTTGTTGATTCCTCCCATTCTGACAGGTGTAAAATGATACCTCATTGTAGTTTTGATTTGCCTTCCCCTGATGATCAGTGATGTTGAGCATATTTTCATGTGTCTGTTGTCCATCTGCATGTCTTCTTTGGGGAAATGTCTATTCATGTTTTCTGGGTGTTGACTTCAAATGGAAAGTTTTTAAAACATTCTAATCAGGAGGTACTCTGAGAGATGCTGATTAAACAAGAGTGATGTGCTGTATTAGTCTGGTTTCTCTAGAGAAACAGAACTACAGGATGGGTGGGCATATATAGAAAGAGATTTTTATCTCTTTCTATATATGTCTGGCTGACATTTAGTCTTCCTGATCTCAATAACTTATATATTGGGATATAAGTTAATGGAACTTAAATATGATGACATTCTGATACTAAGTCAACACATCTTATGTCATATAAGAGGACAACAGGGAAGAAAACAAAGATATTTGTGTGTGTGTGTCTGTGTGTGTACTCATACTCACATATACATATATTTATAAAAGTAAGAAATACTTATGACAATTATAGTCCTTGTTTCTGTAACTGGTCATATGGACATAGTTGGTGTTCATAACCCCCTTCCACTACCCATTCTATATTTCCTTTGCACTCTGCAAGCACCTCAGCTGACCTTGGTTTTGGGCCATGTTTAGGCAACCCTAACTTAATTCTTGATGGGACCAGGCCATTAGTAGTCTTGCTTGCACTGATTTCTTGTAGATTTCCATTGATCTCAATCACAGGGCCTGCTAACACTGGGACACCCTAGGGGGTCTCCTGCATTCCAAGCATATGCTTCCTTACCTGCAGTGTGGAGTAGCACTCTGATTTCCCCATGGTGGTCAGGATCAATACCTCAACCAGCACAGGAACTCCTTTCTCTGTCTGTTGATTCTGATGCATGAAGAGTACAAAATGGCCAGGTGGGAAACTTACAGTCTAGCTTAATAAAATCAATGTGTCTCCTGCTGAAAGCAGGCCTCTGTTTGGAACTAAGCCACCAGAGTATAAGATCACAGGAACAAGAAGCAAAAATTTTGGTGGTGGTTTACCAGGGGGTAATAGTGAATGATGCCACTCCCATTTCCACCCCTTGATTTCTGAACCTGGGAGCCCTGGCTGTGGGAGAAATAGAACCAGGACCAGACGTTCTTTCAGAGCATACAGTCTCCAGGAAAAGCCTCACCCCACCCTACAAGGTGTTGGCACCTGGCACTTAACTGGGTTTCCACAATTCTATAAAGGAGGCTGCTCCACTGTGGTGGGGAATGTGGTAAGATCAGTGATCCCCATAAGCATGGGCCCACTTGCTGTGTACTGACTTCCTTTATCAGAATCTATACTGTATGAAATATCATGATAGTGGATACGGCACTCTCGGTGCATGAATGTAGAACATCAGGGGTAGTTTTGGCAGAAGCATTGTGCGCAGGAAGACAAATCTCTATCCAAAGTGAGTGTGCTTATTCCAGTATGAGCAAAATGCTGCCTGCTCCATGATGGAAGTGATCCAATGCAATCTATCTGCCGCCGAGTAGCCGGCTATCACCCTGAGGAATTGTGTCTGCTAGGAAAATATTATCAGTCTCCTGTTCTGTTTCTCCTTTACTCTTACACTATACCACACTCCTCATATTTCTGGCACTTCTGGTCACCAGCTGTGTGGTCTTCTTTCCCCTTGCCAAGCAATTCTCTGTGAGATCAGCTGGATGCTTTACAAGTTAACTCAATTCTAATACTGTCTACCTGGAAATAGTGTCAAATGCCACAGATTAAGGGCTCAGTCCCACAAGACTGTTCCCTAATTTCAGACAACAAATGTAAGTAGTGAGTGCCCAGTCTACCCACAACTTCTGTCTGACTTGACTATAAATTGACCATGACGTCCTCCCCTGGATTCAATCATTTGCTAGAGCAGCTCACAGGATTTAGGGAAACACATTTCCCAGTTTATTAAAGGATATGGTAAGGATATAGATAAGTAGCCAGATGAAGAGATACATAGGGTGAGGTCTGGGAGAGGCCCAAGTGGGGAGCTTCTATTCCTATGGAATTGGGGTCCATCACCTTCCTGGTGTGGAGGTGTTCACAACCTGGAAGCTCTCTAAACACCATACTATAGGGATTTCTACTGAAGTTTTCTCATGTCAGCATGATTAGTTATTAACTCAATTTCCTCATCCTTCTTTGGACAAATATGTGTGTGTGGCAGGGGCTGGGGGAGAGCAGCAGGGTGACCTAGGGTGAGTAAATTAGAAATGCCAAACTTGCCTTGTCTACTGTAAAGGAATGTATTCAAAGGCTTAGGGAGATTTGAATGTTAGAGTGGATTTGTCATTTAAGACCTACAGACCTACATGAAAGGACCCAGGGAACAAGTTTTCACCATAACTGTGATAAATGAATTCCTAAGAGGTGCCTCAGCATCTCTAAAGAGCTCTATGATAGTGTTCTCTGTAAGTCAGACCTTACAGTGGAAACTGCAGCCATTGAATTGAGAATCCTAAATGCGATTGGGTTAATTGGATCCCGGGGTGGCAGAGACCAAGTGATGGCACTTAATGACCAAAGACAAGGAGGGCATGGTCCCTGTGATGGACCATAGAGCCAAAGCAGCAATTAGAAAATCTGACCCTCACAGTTCAGGCCTGTGTTACTCAAGTGTTAGCTGTATATATTTTCTATTATCTTGCAATGCCCTATCAGTGATCTGTTTGGTTAACATTTCAGCCAACCAACCAACCAACGTTAGAAACTTTCTGATTCTCTAAGCTCCAACAGTAAATACAGAATCTCTCCTACATGGATCCACATTGGTAAATTTGACCTGATCCAGTTTTAGGTTCCTTCAACCATTAACCCACACACTTAATATCTATTATCACATTTATTTCTGAGACATCTGCCCGTATAAATTCATAAACTTAAGTAGTTCCTCCTTATGGGTTGTACTTTGTACCTCACTTTTAGAGTCTTGTTGAGATTTTAGTCAAGTTATAGGTTTAGAAGCAAAAAGGGATGGTAGGAAAAGCGACATCAGCTTCCAAGCTGCCTCAGTGAAGGCCATTACAGTCTCCCCAGGCAACCCAGAGTTAATACCCTGGAGGAGAACCTGCTTCTAATGGCAAAGGAGCTGCATCAGAATTTAGGGGGTTAATTTTTCCAGTTTCATCTGGGTCTTCCCACATGTTCCTATTCCAAATTCAGGATTCCATTTTTCTCTAACCAATGCCCTCACATTAACAGTTGATACCCTGTGAGGCTAAGAATTAGACAAGCCTCATAAATGAGTTATGGCCATTATGGGATTCTGGGTTTGGTTTTCAGTAATCTCTGTCCAGGGGTTACAGAATGGGTCTCTTTCAGGGCAGGCAGAGAAGATTTCAGCTCATGTACTTGATGGTTGAGTTGGAAATATTAATCCCATGCTTTCCTTTCCTTTCCTTACTTTGTCCAGTGACATTAGGACCAACCAGTCAATTACCTTGTACTCATTAGTTTAACAAAAATGTTTAAAAGTATCATATACAGGTTCACTCAGATCCTAGCTTCTTTTTTTTTAACATCTTAATTTAATTTTATTTTTTTTCAGATCCTTGCTTCTTATAGGTGTTTGATTAAGAGTATCTATAGGTGACATTTTGTGTATCTCTATTGTCAGATCATACCATGGACTATCAATTTTCTTTTTACCATTGGAAATAGAGGCATTAGTGTCTTTGATTCTAATCAGAGTCGAAAGTCAATTCCAGAAACCCCAAAATCTATTCAGAAAATATACCTCCAGATTCTATTCCTCTAGAACCACTCCCAGTACCTAAATTTGTATTAGTCAGGGCTCTCAAGAGGAACAGAAGCAATCCCAACACTCTATGGCCTCTTACATAAAAGAGCCCTCCTGACCTGATCAGCTCCAAAGATCCCACCTTCAATATCATCAAGTTGGGGCTTAGGATTTCAACATACAAATTGGGGGGGGGGGGCACAGAGACATACACAATCAGACCATAGAATTCTGATAGAATTCTGTTATAATAACTACAATAAAAGGCAAACCTTAAAGAGCCCTATATTAAAATCTAGAAAACAAAATGAAATCCTCCCAAGACAAAAATCTGATATGATGAATAATGAATATTAAAAGAAAAAAAACCTGAAATCTAATCACTGTACTATTTATTTTCTTCTCTGCATAGCTCATGATCAGGAGGAAGGCCCTTTGCTCTCCCCATTCCGCATTCCCATTGCTACTGCAGCATTTGTCAATTCAAAGCTCCCAAATCACATGGCATTTCTCTCTCCAAGCCTTCTAGCCAGCAATTTTTGTTCTCAAAGATTCAACTCTGGGGTCAGGGACTTCCTCTCCAGCCCGCATCGTGAGCCTCTTCAGTCCTTACAGATACATCAGCGGGAGGAGGAGAGGAGAGGACGGGGGGTAGAGGGTACTGAGTCGGGGGAGAAACAGCCTGATCAGGAGCCACCTGACTTAGTAGTGCAGGTGTATAGGTAGGAACCTGGCTGGGGGTAAGGGGTCAAGAGCTTACTTGTGTTGTGCAGAAGGCAGCTTTCTCCAAGAGGCCTGAGCCATGACACAGAGATTCTGGCCTAGGTCAGACTCCTCAGCCACCCTGCTGTTGTCCAAGCATGAGACTCACCTTCCCCCTTCATTTCTTTCACCATCTGCCCCTGAGTGACCAAATGTGTGATTCATACTCCTTCTTAACCATGTTCTGGATCTACCTACTTGCTCCCTGTGGCCCATAGCCCCAGGACCCTGAATTGTGGAATTCTTGCAGGAGATTCCCAACAAAACCTCTGGCTAGGAGTCCTGGATCCTTACATCTGTCCTCCACATTCTGGACAGCCTGTGCTTCCCTCCAGGACTGAGCTGGACTCTCATTGTTCACTGGATAAATGTCAAAACTCCCCTCCACCCATTTTATGTAGTATTACTTTTCTCTTAACATACTTTCCAGACAAGCCAGAATATCCCCCATTTGTGCTTCAGCCACAGACATCTGACCCTTTTGTTTGAAAGAACCATATTTTCTGTTGCTGTCATGACTTCAGAATGCTGCTTTCTCAGCTTGCAAATGCTCACCTCTCCTTGTTCCCCCAGCCCATCCTGCAGTCAATGTCCATGCTTGCCCTGTCTGCCTCACTCACTTCTGTTCACCTTGAAATATCAATCCAGATACTTTCCTTCAAAATGCCAACTCCAATACTACCTAACCCTCCCAGGTCATTTGCTCTTCAAGTACATTGTTAGGGCCAATTTAATGTTAAAACCTGTTTAATTATTAGGACCTGCTTAGCCAGAGCAACTCCATATTGCCTAGGTAGCCATATTGTTGTTTACGTCCACGGACTTCATTCTGGGAATAAATGCCCCAGTAGTTCCTGGTATGGCTCCGGGTATCAATTCTGGGAGTAAACACCTTAACAATAGAAGCCACGTACCTTGGGTCTGTGGTTATGCCCTATAAAACCAGCCTGTGAGATCAGGAGAGGGTCGCTCTCTTCGGAGGTGGCCCTGGCCGGTCAGTCTGACTTCTAATGCTTGGCATAGAATAAAGCTTTGCATAACTTTCACTCTGTCTCAGTCTTGTTCCCCTGGAAGTCAGTCTGACTTCTAATGCTTGGCATAGAATAAGGCTTTGCATAACTTTCACTCTGTCTCAGTCTCGTTCCTTTGATAACAGACCCCAACATTCTGGGGCCTCATCTGGGATCAAAGGATGAGAACTGACTCAGCATCAGAATTTCTGGGAAAAGCTCCGGAAGTAAGATCTCGAGATTTTATTCTGCAGGATCTGGTCTGTATGTCTGGTTGTGGAGCTCCAGGGTATAGCCCACCGGGGAGAAGCTGGATGCAACATTGCTCCCCAGGGATGGAGTGGATGTGGGGATGCCCCATCCCTCCACTGGGAGATTGCCAAGGGGGTTCAAATCCCCCTAGATGGTCAGGGGACCTGCCAGGGGCTTCGAGTCCCCCTAGGCGGTCAGGGGACTGAGAAAATCCCCACCAGGGACAGTTTGTATTTTTGAGTTGGGATTATAACTTGCACACCCTTAGACTTGATATCTTGAGGTTGAGGAAGGGCTGCTGGGTCTGGTCTGCAGTTGTCTTTCTCTTGTCTTTTTGTTGTCTGTTTTGTTTGAAGAAATGGGGCAAGTGGAGAGTAAGGGACCTATGACACCCCTAAGTCTTGTTCTCCAGCGTTTCAAGGATTTTCAAGGTAAAACCACCCAGTTGGGTGACAGGGTTTACCCAGGAAAACTCTCTAAAACTGGGAATCCTTTATCTGCCTTCTGGAAGCACTCACCCTTCTATTTCTGTACCAACTTGAGTGCAGCCTGCATAACTGGTCTCTAGACCGTCCTCGGTCACTGTCAAGGAGCAAGAAGAGCAGCCCCTGGACCTAACAACCCCCCACTCCAGATCTTCCCACCCATGTCTCAGGTAAACATTAAAATGTAGTGGGTCCAGGTGAAATGTAAATCAGTATTTGAACTAAGTTAAGTTTTTTGGTTTAATTAAGATAGACATGTCTTTAAAGTTACAGCAGCAAATGTAAAACTTCAATCAAAGTTTATTGAAGGTCAAATAAGCTCATGCTATTTGTTAAAATCTGTTATCAAAGAAATAACTGAACTGATGGTTAATTGTCTGTCTCAAAGTTTTAATGGGTAATTGTTCAAGTAACTTTCAAAGTCTTTGGTAACCTGAAACTTTAAAGTTTTGGTTGGATGACAAATGAAATTAAATTATGGACATCTGGGTCTTAACCAAATGGGATGAAATGCTAAAGCATTGAGTACTTGATGTAGGATTTTGCTTTTAACTTCTTACTGCAAAGAAACTAAGAATATTTAAATCTGTTGGTAAACATGTTTTGTGCTTAACTGATTCATAAACTTGCCATCTACAGAATTCTGTTGTAACTGTTCACAATTGGTTAATACTTAATCATGACTAGAGACTGAAGTGTTTCTAAGAATAGGAAATTCTGCTAAC